>JADDOH010004712.1:0-51672 GCA_016648135.1 Agrypnia vestita
TTAAATAACACTGAAATTAATAATTTTAAACACTTTATATTAGCAAATTCTTACCTTGAATGATTTCGTCCTAGACGTGCATGAACCTGTTCATATTAATTCCGTGGGGGAATAATACATATATTTGCTATTTACGAAATACGACATTTTTGAAGCGAAACTTCTTTATAAATAAGTAGATAAGGTCTCGGGGATGGTTTGTTCGAAAGGATTCTACAACAGCCCGTGAGTTTATATGAAATAATAGTTTCTTTGAATGCTAAATTTTGGATTTTTAAACCCTCAGCATCTCTGCTGAGAGGGGTTGAGGCTCCGCGCCCGCCTAAACCCGGTGGCCGACTTCCTAAGTGACTAAACGACCCCCCTTGTTCCTCCGGAACTTACTGCATCCCGAGACTCTATCTCTTCTTTACGAGATGTGATCCCGTGACGCCCTTCTTTTAGGCTTATAATTGAGAAGGCCGTACTCTTTTGGTACGAGTTTCTGATGATGTGTGTTGTCTTGAGGCGCCTTTCTTTTAGGCCGGTGTTTGAAGAATCATGTACTCTTTTGGTACGAATTGATGACGACATTAGCCTCCTTTGCGGGCATAGTCAGCGATGTTACAAATTATTGTGCAATCTCATTATGCCTTTTCAGAATGGCGTCCCACGATTCTGCATCTTGCAACATTTACTTTGGACAAATGTTAGAGTGTTAGTAACATATTTATAATATCCCAGCTATTCCATATGAGTGAATGATTTTTATACTTATTCTGGCCCTGTCTTTCTTACAGAGGACGAAATAGAAGTTAACGTTTTCTAAAAGGTTTTACAGCATTCAGGCATGAAAATCCTTCCAAAGACAAAGGGAACCTTTTGTGGGTTATGTGGCCCTGCGCCTGGTGAGGAAAGAGGTCGGTTTATTGACGACCCCGAGCAACAAGGAGGGCCCCGCCTTTAAGGGACCCTGCAGGGGCTTGTGCGGGTTCCACGCCCAAGTGCCGGCAAGCATCTACGCCCCAACCAGCTAGGCCATCACAAACCAGATATCCCTAATCTTTAGTTAGATCTCCCTATTCTGTCCTTTACTCGTCGTTCTGAAGCTACTTGTTAAGCCAGATGTACCGAGGTACTCAAATCATAAAGAGTTAACTGAAGACCGGATTGCGCAATACTTATGCAATACAGTAATTATTATAATGCTACTAAGTAATTCATATAGAAATCCGTGTATTCAAATTTTAGCATAAACGGTATGAAATTCGCTTTGCATAAAAATACATCCGTTTGGAACGGAACTCTCGTACGATTTGAACCAATATCACACAAGCAATCGTGATATTTAATTACACATAATTATTCCGAACTCAAATATTCCCAAAATAAATACATTTCGATAGTGAAAATAATTAACCGTAATAGATAATATAAATGTGTTCCTTAGCTGTTACACAGTGGCGGTATGATCCTCTCTGGTACTGATGAATGGTAGATTCCTCCATACGTCCGGGCAGCAACTCCGTCCGCAAATGATGTTCTGGAACTGATGAACTGGGCTCCGTCGGTAGTCTGTCGGGCAGCGCTCCCGCTCGCAAGTCTGGTCTCGAACTGAAGGGCTGAGTATATCGTGTTCGCTCCTTTTATAGTCTCGATTGCACCATATCTCCGAAATTCACCCTAGTGCAGTGACTCATCCTATGCGCGATGACCTCACCGCCGGCGCTCGCCATTGGCCGGATTCAGTCATCGGGACGGTCGCCTCCGGCTCAACCCGTCGAAGGCAAAGCGCGCCTGTGATTGGTCCGTTTCGTTAAAATAACAGTAAAGCACCCGCTACACGCGAGACTTGCTGTTCCGATTCATAAATAATAAAGGCTCGTTCGCACCTACTCACAAGGTCGAGTCTATTAGGATTGGCAAACGATATTAATTTAACACAGAATTATATCTATGGTATAATAAAGATCTAAGAAATATTACTTGTATAGCTGAATATTCAATATTTTGTTAGCCTCTTGTAATACATAGAATCTTAAGAAGAAATATATCAGGCTTTTACTTTTAAACGATTCCAAACAGAAGAAATATATTTTTGATGTCCATACTTGACTTTTTTGAATATTATTATTTTAAGATTTTCTAAATTTATTAAATCTATCTCTATGTCGACCATCACAATATTATTGCACCACATTATGTTATGTTACGCGGCATTTTTTATTGAAGAATGCACCCACGTAGACCTACATGCGACGAATAATAGATGAATCGCAAAAGACGTACTGAAAATACTGCGAATTATACCACAGTGTATTATACAATACTATAGTGCCATGTCAAGGTGTAAGTTATAATCTTCAGCAACAATAAAACATATGGCGTTATACTTCGTATTATATATTCACCTTCCAGGAAGGCGTGTCACAACAAATCATACAAGAAGGTAAACTTTTCTTTGTTTTGTACCTTTAAATTATATGTTGCCGTACAAGAATATCGCCCATATGATATTTTTGTTGCATTTATTTCAAGAAATGGCAAACGAAGGAACTACACCCGTGGGAATTACACCGGGAAGGTACGAATGAAGGGGTTGGCTTATCGATTTTGATAAAGAATAGAATGCAATGTATTTAAAACCATGTTTTCAGTTGTGGCAAATGTTTTCAGTTGTGGTTTTCAGGTGTTCAAATTCGGTATTCTTCTCCTAGTACTTGTCCGGTAATCCAGTATCTTGGACTTGATTAACCAAACCATTTCCGCAGATTTAATTTACGTGGAGGGGTCCCAGATTTCGTATAATGGACTATTTTATCTACTATTTTCATCTTTGTACGGGATGCCGTCATTCGTTTACTTTCGTTGGTAATGATCATGTCATCATGTTGTATACTCATGTAAAAACCACTGCGATGAGGTAATTCTGTGTAACCCGTGTGTCCATTCAGTCTCAATTCTAATTATTTTATTTCTACGGTTTGCACCTATTACAATAAAATAAGAAACTTATATATATCTAGATAACAGTGTACATTATAAATGTGAATAATATCTGCTTACATGATAGTTTAAAAATGTATACATATACATACATACATACATATGAAATTTATAACACAATATCCATCTGTACAAGTACATAAATCACAAATTAAGTAAAGACAATTATAAAGTGTATATCAGTAAGAACAAAGACATGTATTCATATATGTATTAACAAAGTTTAATCAAATAAATGAACGGTAAAGTGTTCGTTAAGGAGATTTCGGTAACGACTTAAGTTAATGTTGAGAATATCTGCAATTTGTGCATGCTCGTTTCCTAGGATGGAAAGTCTGTTGATCGTGGAGTATTTTTGGTGAGATGTGTTGCTTTTGTTGCAGTGAAAGAATGCTTGTAAACGGAGTTCCGGAGAATCCAAGTTATAAGAATGATTTATTTTGTATAGATATACGAAATCAGTAATAATGTGTATGTCGCTAAGTTTAATTAGACCTGTCTGAATATGAAATTGATTATAATTGATGTGTTCGTTGTTGTGCATTGATGTCTGACATGTTTTGATCTATTTGCGTGAATGGCGACTATGTTTGTTTGGCTGTGGTCTCTACAAGCCCGTGTCCGCGGAATGAGATACAGATCTCGAGTTAGTTAATATGAATCTCAGTACCACGTACACGTTATGAAATCGGAATTAAACTCAGAGATAACTTGGAAATTAAAAGAAGGAAACTAAAACTCAATCTCATATGCACGATGTTTGATTTGATACCGGGATTCGACATGCTCACACATACTTCATGTAGAACCATTATATCTACATCTATTTATTTTCAAACAAACATAGACAAATAGAAGGCATTAAATTACAAATATTACTGCTTGACTACAACAAGTATGAAGCGAGGAGCCAGACGGTGAACCTCTGATACTTG
Source organism: Agrypnia vestita (assembly GCA_016648135.1). Taxonomy (NCBI): domain Eukaryota; kingdom Metazoa; phylum Arthropoda; class Insecta; order Trichoptera; family Phryganeidae; genus Agrypnia; species Agrypnia vestita. The sequence continues at coordinate 3,921 of JADDOH010004712.1, forward strand.
GGGTGTATTGAAAGCCGAGAGAGAGTAAATTCCAAAGTTTTGCGTGGGAGCTTACCTAATCCCTGTCTCAAGGATTGATGCGAATTAAAATCATTAGCAGACCGAGGCCTTTAAAGACTATTTAATTTCAGCGAATTCTATCACATTTGTACACATTGTTACTTAGCTCTATTTTACCGAGAAAAAAAATATTTTTTCTATCACTCGATATTAAAAAGTGAGATTGCTCAAACTTTTAAGTTGCGCTCTCGAAGGCTTGGTGGTAATTCTCGAAATGGACGATTTGGCTAATCTGCTATGCACACAAAACATAAAAAAAAACAACTTGCTTCGCACTCAAATATGTACTGTTCTTTACAAGAGTTTAGATACAAAAGTTTGATCTACGTATGCGTACCCTTAGTCAATTCACCCTTTGATTCACTGTTTTATTTCTTATCTTTAATAAATAATCTGAAGCCTTTAGGGTGGAGAGAAAGCTGTAAAATAAATCCATAAATAAAAGGAAGGTAAGGTTTCTGCCTTCGTTTCAATACGTCCCTAACGAAATAAATACATAATATCATCGAGTGTGTCCACATGCATACTGTGTGTAATAATCCAGATCGAATCATGCACATGCGGAAAATATCTGCATACAACTTCCTCCTTACTTCCTCTTCTTCCCATTCTTGAATTTCGGAAATATCCAAGAGTGCCGAAAAAATCGCTTATTTTTTTGTAGATTTCGAAGAAATACTACTTCCTATTTCCAACTTGAATTTGCTCGATTACGGCCAGGATATCTCAAAACTACCCTCATAATTGTTATATATTCCTCGACTTATTTTGTTTATTTTTATAACGTAGGTATGCTCAAAAAATACAATAATATATTTTTCTTAGATGGTTACTTTTTAATAAGCCCATTTTTATCATTGTTTATGTAAAATTATTTATTTATATATTTGTTCTCTAGAAAACTGAATATTTCATCAACCCCGAGACGGAATAATGGTATGTTTGGAAATTGCTACAAATTTATGTATTTATTTTATAAACTCATATTTCAATATTTAAATAAATACTTTAATGTTTTTATAATGTGAAGTTTGTTTGGAACGAGGGTCAGGTTATAGATTCCTTGGAAGTTACAATAATTTAGACAAATTGAAAATATTAATGATACAATAAAAATAGAATAGAAGTAGAATTTTGTTAGCGTATCAACAAATAACAGCAATCAGAATAATTTAAAGATTGTCCTGTCCACTAGGACAATTAATTATTCAAACTATTTTATTACATAAATTATATAAAAAAAAACATATTAAAAAAATATTGAGACCTCGAACTTGTGAAAAAGTCGACAGCATCAAACATAATAATTTCGTTGTCTGTCCGTCCGTCCATCCTAACTTCGTGTAACGTCCGTAATTTCGTTCGAATTCACGACAAAAAAAAATAGACTGCTGGAGGTAGGGCGCGAACCACGGCCGTGCGAATGCTAGTGCAGGACGCTATCGATGTCACCACCATTGCATATCCGCCACCCACCAAAAAGATGATACAAATAGGGCTTAGCAAAGACGTGAACCATTGTTCCGTCATTTTTGACGGGAAAAAACTAGTTCAATATTAAAAGATTTACAGCTGTTAGACGGTTTATTTATTCCAATATTAGTACAAGGCCTATTGTTAGTACAAAGCCAAGTGGAATAGATTATTTCATTTGGCCAAACGGATGGGACGGGACATCTCATGTTTGCAATTCGAAAATGCTGTTTCTATTTTAACGCTTTCAAGAAAATAAATAATTCACAAACGAAAAAACTTCTAAAATGTTAATAAGTATGTGACCTCATGGATAAGAGAGAAGAATCTGTCCTTAATGTTATTTCTGCACTATTTTGCCCCATTGAAAAATTCACAAAATATCACAAATATCAGTCCAATTTACGATTCCTTTGCCTCCCCATTGTTTCATAACTTTCACCCGGAAAACTTGTGTGAAGTCTTACTAGCGCTAGCTTGCAATATTTGAGATGTAAACAATTTTATCGAAATATTTGACATAACAGTCAAAACTGCAACGATAATACACAAGTTTAGTTACAAACTGTGGTTAGTTAGGGTAATGGAATTTCACCTTAGCTTTTCATCACGATCGTCCTACATAGAGTACCAAGGGGAAACGTAACACCATACAGTACGTGACTCGTCATCCATCCATTTTATTCTCAACTTCCCACTTTGAACATATGCGTTGCGAGTACTGTCAATTTGAAAATAATACTTTGTGTATTTACCCCATCATCTTTAACATTGTTTGTCCGTTTTAAATTTCTCTTACCCAATCAAACTATCTGTTATAAGTTAACTACAAAGGGAATTAATTATATTTAATAAAGCATTTTCTCTGGCTCGGTTGAATGTTGTTAATGTCACAAAATTTTCAGTATATTTCGTATCGCATGAGTAAAAAGGTGTGATATATTTTTTCAATATCTGCCGCTGTTCCTACAAATATAGGAAAGAATTTTTATTTTATTTAATAGACTCTTTTCGCGAGCTTTGATAGAAGCGAGTTTTTTTTTGGAAACATGATTCGCTGTCAAACGTATAATTTTAACAAGGAAAGCTCGGCATGGTAGAATAATTCTGTCCCGGAGTAAAAAATATTTAATGATAAAATAACACTCCGACGGTTGGTTTAACCTTTTTTGTAAACGGTTAGTCTACTTCCTGAAATGGTTGAATTGTGGGAGCCGTATACTGACCAGGGACGGCATTAGTTAATCATACACATTAGGATAATTACAGTTAGTCGGTAAGGCCTTTGATGTCTGCTTCCACTATAATTAAAAAGTCGGTTACTGTGAACGCGGTATAGATTATGGAATAATTGTTTGTAAGCTGTGTACAAGGACTTCAATTTCAATAAGAGTTGCGGGTACTGTTAGGTGTACGCGCTACCATACCCTGTGCTTGATACTTGCATGATACGTAATTTTAACCCGCTTCGTGATAATTACTAGAGTATACACTAATTGGAGTACCATTGATTTTGTTATACCAAATTGCGATTTAACCACTACCGGATGCCTATGATACGAAAAACGTAGGTACTTATGTATTTCTTTGGCGAACTTCTCTTAACTAATATATTTATTTTTAAAAGAGACCATTAGGGTATGCAAATTTACCGGAAAATGGCATTTCTGGTTAATTGGTAAAACTCTGCACCGGTACTGGTCTTTACCAGTAATTATGAAGTTGTCAAAAAGTGAATATTAAGGTATTATATTATGAAATAAATAAATTTAAAAAAAAACATTTTAATAGCAATAAATTGGTACTTTCCAATACGATTAATAAATTAGAACACAGATTGATATATTATCGCAACAATTTATTTATCGACCTATTTAATAAGTATATAATTAATATCTAACTAGCCATAAACCCGTAATAATATCACGTATCATAATAATTGCAGGATTTTGAAGCTGAAAATTCATGAATAGAAAACCATTTGTTTTTTTAAATTGACTTTATTCGCTTAAACCTAAAACTAATTTCAGATTTAACTTGCAAACTAATTTCATTGACTGAAAACCTGAAATATGTACACAGCAGCAATTCTTTAATGACAACATTTTTGATGAAAGTTCGTTACTGATCATCAGTGTTATTGTTGTAATTCCATGGACGGACAGACTTAAATTCGAAATTAAGAGATTAAAAAATCGAATTATAAAATAAATTCGATTTTTTTGTTAAGAATCAATACGAACTATTTAAGTATTTTAAAATAATACACAGTATATTAGGACATAACCCCACAGATTAGGACATAACTTTTTTAACAATTAATGAAATTTCCGTGAGGACATGTTGTATTTGACAATGTGCAATAGTGCAACTGAACTTCATGAAAATTCACTAAAAAGAATTTGTCAAAAGACAGAATAGCCGCCGAGGTATAAATAATAATCAATAAAGTACCAAGAGCTTGAAAAGTGAAAAACTTGATTTTCGCGATGCAGAGTCTCGGATCCCCAACGCATGTGCGCGCATTATATTATTACGGCAGAGTAAATTCCACGAAATTCCGGGTAAACAAAACATACAACAAAATATTCAACGATCCTAATTTATTATTATTATTATTTAGCGCAATCATAATATAGATACACCAGTCGATTATACTCAAAATTATGTTTTTTACGCAGGGGTGGTATGTTAAATTTGTCTGAGACATGACGTAACGTATGTTTTCTTAAAAATATTTTCTATGCAGGAATGGTATGATACATGTATCTGAGACATGTTAAGTGTTTTTTTCTTAAAAATCATCGGTAGGATTTTTGTCAGATGGTGGTAATAAAGTTAAATTAAAAATTAAAAAAATAAATATGAATTAAATAACCTTATGGTGTGAAAAATCTCAAAAATTCTGTTACATGATGCGCACGCATTTCGTTGCATAGCTTGAATTTTACCTCCAACGCAAAATAAACTGCGACATTACATATCTCGACTCCGCCATAACTAAAGAAGATGAGGATCACATGGAGACCAAACGAAGGATCACAACAGGAAACAAGGCATTCTTCTCTCTCCTCCCAGTGATCAAATCAAGAAATATCCACAGGAAAACATAGATCACCCTCTACAAAAGTATCATAAGAACAGCAGTGACATATAGGTGTGCGAAACATGGACAATGACAGCAAGATGCTGGACATATTTGAGAGAAGAGTGCTACGCAAAATCCTAGGACCCTTGAAAGATGGTGAAAGTGGGGAATTAGGTACAAAGACAAATTTTATAACATTTTTAAGGCTCCCAAGCTCTCTGTGCATGCTCAACTGAGTAGGCTGAAATAGGCTGGGTATGTGCAGAGAATTTCCTTATCGCGGGTGACCAGGAGGATACTCGGGGAATGAAGAAGAGTCGGCATACATAGGCTGCGATGGGAAGACGAGGTCAGAAGGGATGCGGACCAAATACGGGGGGTGGCAGACTGGAGGACTTGCAGCGGGAAACGGGAGTTGGAGGCGAGGTCTGATGGAGGCCAAGACTCGATATGAGATGTAGAGCCATTGAAGAGGGAGTAAAAGTAGTACAATTTGTTGACAATTCTTGTAAACATTGTGTGAATGAAATGTATCTGAGTATTTATTTAGTATAGATAAATTATTAGTCTCATTCCACCATCACTTGAATTGATTTGAATTGATTGACTGAATACGTGATGAGTACAACACAATTACTCCACTTTTACGCATTTTTACGCAAATGTACTTTCAACATATGCATATATTTTTATTTTAATAATCCCGGGGATCAGAATTCTCACAGTAAAAATATTTAATGCGTGCGAGAAAATTTTCATGAGGGGAAAATGTTTTCAGCATTTTTAAATATTTAAATTAAAACGAAATTACTTTGGTATTCGTTAATTTTTTTATTTATGTAATTTGTTCAGCGTTTTATTTTTGGTTTTAGTTTAGTTTGAATTATTTTTCCTGGACACATGAATTCTGGTGTAATATTATATATTCATTTCATACCAAAACGCTGAATAAAAATTAATGCATGCGAAATAAATTATTTATTCAAAGCGAGACTCGACACATTTAAGTTTATTTTCTTCGCGTGTTCTTGAAAAATATTTTTTTCCAGAATTTGACGATCTTTTTCTTTGCTAAAATATATGTAATGTTATTTTTTGACAATTTAAATATTTCAAAAGTTCTTATGGGAACAACCTTATGAGTGAAAATAGTTGTGTTGACATATAAATTCCATAATGCTGTGTAAATAAATATCAAGACGCCAGGAAACATAGTTCCAAAAAATTTGTTGCTTCGCGGAAAAATAAATTACATTATAATTGAGTTAATTTAGACATTTATAGTTTATAGATATTTAGTTTTGTCCGTTTATTTTATCATTAGTAAATTTTAAATTCGTAGGTACATATGCTATACTCGTATACCAGAAAATATTAAATTAGGTAAACAAAGTCATTATTTATGAAAAAATCATCAAAAGTATGTTATGAGTTAGGGGACGATGGGGTGATTGCGGACGCGGGGTAAATACGGACTAGCAGATATCTACTCAATCCCTTACTTCTGCGCCCGGCCGCCACGATCACGTGCTACTTTGCGCCATCTTAAGTGCCGAGAAAACATCCACGAAAGAAAGCTGCGCACAATTTTCAAGATAAATAAAATCAAACAATTTTGTGAATTTTGATCTAATTTTTAGTGTTTAATATTTTGAGTGCTATTATGTCTATAAAGTAAGTGACAATAAAAAGTGATATTTTCTATCGATTACCTCGTTAATGGAGAATAAATTACACAATAACTTTCGATGATAAATTTTATTAACCAACAAATAATTGTCGCTGTTATTTTTTAAACTCGTTGGGTTTATTGCGGACAAGCTCTCTGGGGTAAATACGGACGTCCGCAATTACCTCTGACTCGATTATATGTCAAAACCTAAAACAAAATATTGCACATTTTCAGATGTCTCGAAAATATATTCGAAAAAAACGAGCATACATCATCGAAACCTTACAAAGAGCTGCACAAGAAATAGAGGATAAAAATACAAATTTTTGTCAGGCGGAAGAGAAGTACCTACGGCATTCCCAGGGCTATACTTCTTGACCAAGTGAAAAAGGGCTGTATTACTACTATTGTACTATTGTATGTGTAGTAAATTTTGTATTTTTTGAAGATTTGAAAACACTTATTATCAAATACCAATTTAAATCAGATTCAATCAACAATGTAAATGAAACTAGGATTAGTACTGTACAACAGAATTCCAGGATTCTTGCACCAAAGAGATTAAAACAAATTGGTAAATTTACCAGTGCAAAGTGCGGTTCCTTAACTACAGTTTTAACGCTGGAGGCACTTATATTCCACCATTTTTCACATTCAAAAGAAAGAAAATGAATGCACTGCTTATGAGACAGTAGTAGTAATATAGTAGCTAGTATTTCCGTCTCTGGTTGAATAGCTGAACGAATATTCGTTGAATGGCTCCAGCGTTTCAAAAAATTTCCAAAACCGTCGGCTAATAATCCCGTTTTGCTAGTACTGGACAATCACGAGAGCCACGTAAGTCTGAAAGCTTACGGTCAACAATCCGGGAGCCAAAATTACAGCATATGATACGATTTAGGTCTTTATACAAAACAACCTTTAACCAAACAAGTATAGATAAAGCTATTAATAGCTTCGAGTGTGCTGTAATTTACCCAGTGGATTAGGATAAGTTCAAAGGCACTTTCGCAGGTTTTGGTTATATTATTGAACCAGAAATTCCACTTGACACCAGAAACACCAACTTTGATAATTCAAGCCAAAGAGAGCCCAAAATGAATCTCAAGTCATCTATGATGCAGCCAATGATAGTATTTTAAGTCAAAGAGGATCTTTAGAGGCATCTCAACTCTTTAGAAACGTTGCTAATATGGAATATTCAAAATAAATAAAACGTGCGAATGAATTAGTAAGCGCAGGTGATGTTATCAATGATGCCGATTTAAGCCAAAATATGACAAGTCAAACTAACCAGTCTTCCTCAGTACCATTTATTGACATAGTAAAGGTACCAAAGGTAATCGTAACAAACGGTGGGTTAAAAAAACATACTCATTTTTACCACCACACCGGAAAATGTTTCTCTAGAAGAAAAAGAACAAAAGAAACTAGAAAGAAAAAGGAAGAATCTGAAACAAAAAGAGAAAAAACTACAAAAGAAACCAAAAAAATACTAAAGAAACCAAAAAAATACTAAAGAAAAACGATCAAAAGTTGAGAAATTTAAATTTTTTTGAAACTGTACAAGAGAATGATGAATATTTTTGCATTTTTTGTCAGGAAAAGTATCGTGACCCCCCCAGCGAAGGCTGGATTGTGTGTTTAAAACGTTATAATTGGGCTCTTGAGAAGTGGGCTGCTGGGACTTCTTCCAGAGGCTTTATTTGTGACTTGTGTGAATGATGTGGGACCTTGTCCGTAAATACCCCATGCTGTCCGTGATTAACCCAATACCCGTTCGTATTTACCCTAAGGGCTACGGGTAATTACGGACATACAAGGTTTTGTTTTTGATTAAAAATATATAGTTGTTGATTGATCTCGTAAAATAATTAATGTTAATTTTGTAGGTGAATAACTAAAGTTTCATAATAAATAAAGTCAGGCTGATTGTTTCTAATAGTATAGGTTTTGTACGTTATTTCGCTTCAGCGTCCGCAATTCACCCATCCTCCCCTACCCACAATATGTATGTATATGTACATATTGTGCGTAATGTAATGTTCAGCATTCCACCTGTTCCGCATGGGAACAAGCAAATTTATGCGCGGTCCTTCGTCAGGATTCTCGTGCCGTTTCATACTGCTCGGGAAGATGCTGACGCCATCACCCAGGCGGGCCGGTCGCACGGCTCCGCGGATGACGTCATCGGTCTCGCCCCACTGACGGTAATCGCATCGAGCTATGGACCTCGATCTCGGTCTCTTCTGTAAAGGCCCTTTTAAGGGCCGCATTTAATCCTGTCCGTAACACCACCCTTGATAGAATACCATATCTATCAAATTTTTGGATGTAGTATATATTCTTTAGTTTTACAACCCGTTTCACATATGTGTTGTAATTATCATTTAGCGCCATTTTAAAGCATTTTCATTCCCTTAATCAAATACAGATATCACAAATGAGGTTATCTATATTTTCTTCATTGGAAATTTTAAAGCAACATCCTTTATATGTGTAATTATGTATTTTAAATGTCACGCCTTTGACAAAAAATGTTTAAAAAATACAATTTTTATCCGACTACATCGCGAATAAGAGAGTAACATACAACGACAAACCGGATGACTGGTAATGGATACCTGTAAGAAAAGGGTTCCTGCTAAACACTCCCACTCAGAAGCGTCTCTCTTCCAAGTGCTAATTCCCCCGCACACGCAGCCATTTTTCCGTGGGGGCATCCCGGAGTGGTAAATATTAGCCCCGTCAGTTTGAATCGGCGGCCGACATTTAGCAACCCTTCACAGCCACGCGGGCTGCAGGGGGGGTGGGGGCTAATGGCCGCCTGGGGCTGCTGAGGTCCGGCCCGCGAGCGGCGGTTGACGTGTTTATTGAGATAACACATCTAAAAAGGGATTATAGGGAAAATATGCGGGCTGTGGGCGCGGCTAGGTTACCTGTTCGGAATTAGTTTAATTTCATTGACAAGTGTAGTTGTGTAATGTTTATATCACCGTTAGCACTTAATATTTTGAAAACGATTATCATGTAAAACTAAATTAATAGTTTCTTAGACATTAAGTTTGTTCCGTGCAGAGGCTGAATACTAAATCATTATGCGCAAGGCTATATATATATATATATAAACTAATCCAAAGTATAAATAAAAAATGACAATATCAATTGGTTCTTCTGTCACTCGTCACACTGTCACACGTCACAAGTACATTGTCACTTTTAGAAAATATATTAAGGGTGTTGTGCTGAGTGATAATAATGATATTGGAATGTCTTTGGTATCCATAATACAGTGTGGATACCCTAGTTTTATTTTTACTGACCCAAAATTATACAGTGAAGACATTATTTATAGTATTGTCAACAGCGCGTGCACATGTAACCAAATGTAGAAAACAGGTTTCAATTTATTTATGTGCTACCACAAATATCAATATTAAAAATCATTGTCACGACACAATAAATAACATACTACAATTTACTGTATCAGAAATCAAAATGGCGCGCCATTTTTCGTGTAATAGCTTGAAAAGAGGAAGTGAAGTTAGCAAGAAGTTCAGGGCTAATAAATTTTGGATTATTACTAAATACTGTCACAAAATTCTAAAACAATAGGAACTACACATTATCGAAGTCTTCCGAACAATCCAGCAGAATTTAGAAAGAGCTAGAAAATACAGAAATAGAAAGAACAGCCGAAAATACCAGAACCTTCGTGAAAAAACGTTTTCTATAAAAGCAAGCTACGCATTGCTGCGACTCACGGTTGTTTCGGCAAGCGCAGCAAGACCAAAGAAATGAATTAAAATCGGCTAGCAAAATAAATTACGAGGTACCAATCGAGCGTTCGATAGTGAATAAATGCGGTAAGAGACGGGTGAATATTCTGGAAAACTTAGTGACGATAGTGACGATAGTGACGATTAGTGCCATTTATATAATAGTGATTACAGTGACATTTACATAATAGTGATTACAGTGACTTTTCGTGTTGAAATAAAACTATAATTTGTCTACCACCGCTGCGATCCAGTGGCAATACTAACATATTAAAACATGACTGTAATAAACTTTTAAACATGACTGTAATAAACATGCTATAATATTTATTTTATTTACATTAATAATCTAAAAAACACATTTAAATAATAACGGACTGGCATGTTATTTCTAATACACAAAGTTGGCCCTGAAACGGGTGTTCGCCTAGTATTTTGTTGATACTTTTTTTAATAATAGATTTTACCACTTAACTAAACTTAGGCTCTGTTCTAAAATAGTCTTCTATTAAACAAATTGTAAAGAAAAATATTAAGAACGAGTTTTACGTTGTACGGAAACTTATTTTATAGATTTTGTCGCTTGCAATTGTCTGAATCCCGTGGATAGGTTACAACAAAATTCGGTCAACAGAAATACAAAGACCTGCATATATAGAAACGATATAAGGCCTCCAATTACAACCGTACTGACAGCTGGCGGTGCAATATGTGTATATATGTAATATTGGCACGACAGTGGTGGTGCTGTATGCTTAACTCAAATTCTCACAAATTAAAAAATCTTAATCTTACCGATGGAGATATTGCATAATGGTCTTTGGAACGTTGAAAAAAAGACAGATGACTTCTGTTTAAAACCTGGAAATCTGCACAAAGGTAGTAATTGAATTATTTTAGATAAATTATTACGTCAATAAATGAGATGAGTCTGATTTCTTATTTTTTATTTCTAGTTATATTTATCACGAGGAGCAGTCCCTCTAATCACCAGATGTAATTAAAAAGTTATTAAAGTTAAAGTTATTATTAGTTATAGTGAAAGTTATGAGTGACCGCTTCTTTCGAAACTGTGTGTGTATTACAAAAGTTAATCTAGTACAAAATAAAATAATCATGTAGCACCACAAAGTAACTGTATGTGAGGCGTAATGTAAGTATGTGCGTACGAGGCTCATTGTTTCGTTGGGTTGGTGTTACTTTTAACGTCGGTATTAAGGCTTTCCTTAATACCGACGATCTTGCATGAGAAGATATGGGTGAGATTTGTGTATCAGGACAATATTGCGCTCCATCCCCTCTGCATACTCCGCGTGGAAACGATCTGATGGTAAGGTAGACAGCAGGGGCGTGCAGTAAGAACATCGAAGCATTTACGTAAGCATATATTTTGAAAAAAAGTCATGCTTCAATGTACTCACTGCATGCTCCTCGTAGTTAGTTAGATATTTGTCAGAAATGTTGTTTATGCATAGCTTCCTGATTTTACAGTGTGCAGAGGCCCTGTAGCTGTTAAATCAAGTTTAAGATTTATAATTTATTGCTCAACTATTTGAGATCTATTTGAACATCCATTCTGTATTACGGCGATGACAATATTGAATATAAGATACAAGATTTTTATTTGTGATAGAGTTTGATGTTATTTCGATAGTAAAAATAAAAGTGCGATTTTGTTTATCGCCTACATTTTCATGTTATCCCATAGTCCTCCCCCAGTACAACTTTCCCCGACTTCCTGCGCAGCCCTCTCCGCCCGCTATCCGTCTCTCCCCTACAGTAATAAAGGGTGACATTTATGACGATTCCTAAACACTCGATGTGAAAACTTGAGCCGCTTGTATCGAAATGTTAAATGTTAATCTTACTGGCACGGTCTAAAAACTTGTCGGCCCATGCTTCGGATGAGATATTAAATACGTATACATATTAAAAAAATAATTAACTGCTGAATCAGTTTCGCTAATATTAAAGTTGATGATGATTATGGTGACAAATTATGCATAAAGTAGGTACGCTGTGTCTTTTGCCCTTGACATAAAGGTCCACGGACATTTGGTCCAACTACAAAAAGCGCACGCTGGGTAAAACATCCACCCAAGATTAGATCCAACGGCATAATGACAGCAAACAAAATTTCAAAATGTTTTTTTGTTAATTTATTTATTTACGGAAAACTAACAGTATAAATAAAAATCAGTTTGGACATTATTAAAGAGTTTAAATTTAAAATGTACAATTTGTTACTTATTAAAGAATTTACGCTACCGGTTTCGACACGTCCGTGTCATTAACGAGCGTTATTTAAACTAATCTAAAATGCGAAAGTACTGTATTAGGTGTTTTTAGGAGGCGGGGGTGATTTGTGGAGTGGGAGGGGCGAGGGAGGGAACATAGTTAATAATGGCGACTTACACGGGGCTATTATTTTGTTAACGATGTTAATATTAGAATTTAATTTAATGTTTATTTCTAATGTTTCTAGGGCGGACAATTTGAAAAATTTGTTGATATTAGTGTATTTAAATTTAGATCTATCTTTATTAAAAGTGTGGCCAGTTTCCATCAAGTGGTTAGAAAATTCCGAATAATTATTATTTTTCAAACACAATTCATGTTCTCTTATCCTAGTTTTAAAATTTCTAGTAGTCATTCCTACATATTGTGCATCACAATCATTACATTCTAATGTATAGATACCGCTCTTTTCCCATTTATTTGAGAGGTCTTTGTTGTTAAATAAATTTTAAATTTTAGAAGTGGGGTAAAATGCTGGAGAAATTGAATTTGGTAAAATGTTAGATATTTTTAAAGATAACTCACCGGTATATAGAAGATTTTTATAAATTAAGTTTTTATTACATTGGTTAAGGTTATCAACATTATAAATGTTTTTTTTAGTAAAAGTTATTTTTTCTTTTTTATTAACCAATCAATTTATCAAGTCAGGTTTATAACCATTATTTAGAGCTATTTGTTTTATTACATTGATTAGTTTAAATAACGCTGGTTAATGACACGGACGTGTCGAAACCGGTAGCGTAAATTCTTTTATAAGTAACAAATTGTACATTGTAAATTTAAACTCTTAAATAATGTCTGAAAGAAAGTGTTACATTGTAAGTGCCCAAGAAATACAAAAAAAAATCAGGTTACCCATGAATATTAAATTGTTCAGAGACCTTTTCTTTTGTTGTTATTAGTTTTCTATCTTACTTATTCACAAACTCAAATTTCCTTATTTTGGTATGGTAATATTTTTCTTAATTTCTCCCCTAACGTACATAATTTTATTATTTTAAATTGTATAAAAGATTTTGAAGTATCATCCAAAAAATTGAAGTGTAATCCAAAAATTAGAGGCAACATTGATCCCAACGTGGAATAATTTATAGAACTTTATAGTTATTCATTAAAATTTTCAGGATATTCAAATTTTGGCGGGCTTGGTTATGACTGATGTGCCGCATCGGGTAGTTGTAAATAGAGAAGAATTCCTACCCGACCGGGAGAATTTTTCCGTGTTCACTGTCCGTATCGCATGTAGGAAATTTTTTAGTGAGACTAGTAAGACAAGACAGGTAAACACAGGATGTTATGTAATACTCACTGTTTGCTGTTGAGGTTTATTTTAATAGTATTTACACAATAAAATGAGTTACAGGAGTATTACTTATAGATACTATAAAGATCGTCGACACAATAATCGTCGCTGTGGCTTACGAGAGGCAGCGCGGACACGTTGTCCGTAATTTGCATCTGATTGGCCGAAGTGGTTGCTGCGTTACGACTAGAGTGTGCAGCAACTCCAATCACCACAAAATTATTAAATATAAGTTTAACGCAATTTATTCAGTGACTTTTTATATTAGTTTCATATAATAAACATTCATTATATTGATGATCAAAATTGGGCGTGATTTTGGTTTCACTCTGTACATTGGAAACCTCTACTGAATTATTCTGTGGCATAATATAAGGGTGACAGGGACGTAGCCTGAAATTTTAATTTACTCTCATTCCACACGAAACTCTAATTCATTATTTTGATTTCCAAATCCAAAACAAAGATCTGTCGTGTTTAAATTAAGTATTGTGGTGTTGACTAATAAAAGTGTTGATTAAAGATGATTGTTAAAGAATCTCAAAATTACCAGTAAAAAAAATTTAGAGTAGTAAAATGTATTAACTCTTTTTAATGTACACGCACTTTTAAGACAAGGTAAGTATGTGAAATAATTTTAAAAAGTGTCAAATAATTTGGTTATCATGTTACTATACGTAACTTACACATTAAAACCGATCCTAAAACCGAGCGAAAGTAGTGCATAGGACGGTTTGTACGAAAAAATGTAATTATTTAAATAGTTATCTACTTACGAATACAATACAGAATTTTTTCCAATTTCCAGATTTTTGACGATAGAAATTGATTTATTTATACAAAACGATACCAAAATTAACATACCTTGGGTCTCTGATAACAGAAAGCAATAACACTACGGAAGAGATCCAAATGTACATAGTGAGCGCACATCGCTGTTATTTCCGCTTCCAAAATCAGATAAAATCCAGAATGTTGTCCAGAAACACTAAAATATTAGTGTACAATCAGACCAGTGCTCCCATACGCAGCCGAGACCTTGGTACTGACTTATAGGGACGAGCGAGCACTGGACGTTTTTGAAGGGATAATTTTGAGGCGTATCTTAGGACCGGTTCTAGACAATAAACTTTGGCGCAGGCACTACAATAATGAGCTCTACACTTTGTTTTAGGATCTAAGCATCAAAAAGTTTATGAAATTGTGAAGACTTCGGTGGCTGGGTCATGTGGAGAGTCACTGAATAACAAACACTGAAGTCCCTGCTGAATTCGAGACGAATAGGAAGGCCTAAAATATAATGCACCGATAATATTCTTAAAGACATGTCTGCCTTGGAGATCCAGAACTGGAGAGAGCTAGCGCAAAACCGAAATGAAGGACTCTAGAGGAGGCCGTAACCCACCAGGGGTTGTAGAGCCAATGATCATGACACACGATACATTGTGTAGTTAAAAAAAAAACATACTCAACTCAATAAAACAAACACACAAAAATATCTGACATTCGTTATAATATAGTATTGTAGTATTTTCTTATAAACATACCTAATCCGTCTAAAAAATCTTAAGCACGGGTATTTAGTTTCCTTTAAAATCGTTGGCCTCGGCTGCGCCCCTCATTCAGCCCTTGTTCCGGTCCTGTAGGGGTGGGGAGACTTCAACCCCCCGCTTCGGTGCTAAATGTTTTCCATTCAAGTGTCCGGGCATTGAATGCAGCGCCAGCCACGCAGGTACCGTTCGGTGGAAGAGCATTGGTTTCGTTATGCCCCGCTTTTGAGGTTACTAACTTGTACACAGCGATTGAATGGTGCATTGAAGCCGTTTGGCCATTAGGGTAATGTTGCCGCGTATTATAATTGTGGAATATAGAGTACTTCCAATTACAGTTGCAAAAGTATGTGCACTTTTAAGTTATTCAGGTAATTTATGGTATCCATGCTTGATCCATATTATATTTTTATACTATATACTTTAGTTTCTATAATATGAATTATTTATAATCAAATTAATAATGAACTCTGCTTTAGCCACATTTTAAATTTTTTACTGTATAAATATAAAAACATAGTGTGATTAAAAATATAGGAAAATTACTTTAAAGATCTGAAATCTCTGGGAATATTTCTAGATTGGTGGTAAATATTTATGCACAATGAAGAAAACAGTTTATTCAGAAACTGGTTGGTTTGAATAAAAAAAATCAAGTGGTTTAAACAAAGGGAATTATAACTTAAATTGACTAACCGATATTTTTTTTGCAATAAATATTAAAATATCAATAATATTCGTTCATTTAAATTTTCAGTAGAGTCTGATGCTTTGCAGGAACTCGCACGTCACTGGTTTAAACTGTACAACGGAAAATAAATACACATATCTATTTTTTTTTGCTTTGTTTTCTTTTAATATACTTTCTTATTCTCAGGATAACAATATTTTTAAAAATGGTGATTGTTAGTCCAGCATAAAATATATGGGATTTGCCTATTTATATTAAGTTTATGAGCAATATTAAGACATTTATTAAATATCAATATTTCTAATATTAAAGTGAAAATGGGCCTTAATTTAATATTTTTGATACTTTGGATGAAGAAATCGACATGAAACAAACTGATTTCTAACAAATTTTAGAATAATATTTCTATAGAATTAATTTATTTAATTTATTGGACAGTAAAAAGTACCATTAACAAAAATAATACGCGTATAAAAGTGAATTTTAAATAAATAGCTAACAGTGATAACACAAAAGTAAATAAAAACCAAATTAATTAATCAATTAGAAAGACATAGAGAAAAATCTAATTCACGAAAAAATATTAGGCTACTACTGGGATTCGAACCCAGGTCACCTCCTTTCTGGAGCCGATGCTCTGACCACTAAGCTATAGTAGCCCTTTATGTTTCCGTGCATATATTGACCTTATATGTGATTCTCATTTTTTATTAATTGATTAATATTATATAATTTTTTTCGTGAATTAGATTTATCTGTATGCCTTTTTAATTGATTAATTAATTTGGTTTTAAAATTTCACAGAACTTTGTTCTGAAAAATTACAACTTCACAAATATGAACGTGTTCTTGAATATATACAAAAATAATAATTAAAATTAAATAGAATGCTCGATTAACAAAAAGAGAAGAAAAGTATTATGCTTATAATCACAATAATTATAAAATATAACACAAATGATAACAAATATAAGATATAGAATAGTACAAATTAGACCATAGTAAAATTTTAAGTACCAAATGCACAAACATTAAAAACAAACTCAAGTAGGTAATAAAGACAAAAGATAAATGTAATACTGACTGGCCATTCTCCCGTGAAAAATCACGTTAATTTGGGGGGCGTGTCACGGTTGCGTGTTGCCTGAACCATTGTCATGCGTGTCACGCTCTAATTATCTAAAGTTTAATTCCAGAAAGTTATGAATTTACGGACCGATAGACAGACAACGAAATTATTATATTTATTAGATAATTATATACTATATTTAAGGCTTCCTGGACTAGCAAACAGATACGAGCAACTTGACGTCTTTGCCACCAACTTTATAATATTCAAACATATTTTAAAAGGTCTTTTGAAAGATTACTAGTATTTGTCAAATTGGACTTAAATAAATTATTTGTATTTGTTTTGATTGTTGATTGAGTGAGATAACTAACTGTTATATAACATTTTTATTATACTATGATTTTCTAAGCTTGTGCTATTGATTTTCACACTACATTATTATTTTTTTAAAATTTTATTTATAATGCTTTCCTTAAGCTTCTGCTTCTGCTTTTAAAATATCTATCATTATATATTTGTATTAATATCTTAAGTATTTGCTTTCCACTTTTAGTTATTATTATTTTTATGTTATTTATTGTATTTCTTGAGCAATCATTTAATTTCTATTTAAAGTGTTCATTCTATAAATGTACATTTTACATTATTGTTTGTAAAAGCCGTGTAGGGCGTTAAAAAATAAATAAAAACGAGCAAGCCATTCAGTAGTCGCATATTATGTGTAAAATTTGACATCTCACAATTATAAATATAAATTGAGCAGCGACAGAAATTAACCTCAAAATTTAAAAATCTAAATATGGAAATATTTATTCGAATAATTATTCATTATTACTCACTTGCATTTTTTATCAATGACTAGCTATTCGTACCCGGCGTCGCACGGGTTAAGGATTAAATTGAAAATAAATTTGTGGGGGGAAACAAAGGAATGATTCGAACGGTATAGATTTGCATCGAAAATATATCGGGGGGAGGAGAAAAGGTAAAAGGGGAGGGAGGAAATATAGAGCCTATGTTACCCGCCGGGTCCCAAGGCATAAATATGCAAAATTTGAATCGAATCGGACAAACGGTGTGGATTTGTACAGAGAACAGACAGACAGACAGACATTGAGTTTTATAGGTATAGATCTGCACTTTTTTCAGACACTTATTATTAAAAATTCATTTCTAAATACATTTTTATTTATATATGTATATATATATATATATATATATTTATTATTTAAAGAAAATATTTGTGCATTTTTTTAATATTGTACTTTTCCGCACTGCCAAGAACCTTAATCCATCGTTGCTATGGGATATAAAATATATGAAAATTTTTTGAGCAACAAAAATATTTTATTTTCTTAAGCAACGCTATTTTATTTTTAAGGAGCGTAACTAGGGGTAACGTACACAGGGAAAACATTATTTAAAATGAATTACAAAATAAATTATTCGAATTTTCTAGAAGGGATTATGTTTTTAAAAATACAATATTTTGTATTTCGATATATATATAATTTACGCTGTATTTCGATATTCCATGTATCACAATTGCGTGAATATTGAGTGTATTATCCATGAAACTTAAATATAAGTTACTTTATAAAACAATGTCACGTCTTCGTAATTTAAGAGACCAGGTTGCAAATATACGTGGTAATTAAAATCAAGAGCAACGCAACGAATAGCTTCGAGCTAATTGCATTAGGACAAAGATAGATCACGTCAACGATGTTGCAATTTTACACAACAAAGTTCTGTAAAATTTATTAATCAGGCATGATGACAGATTTTGAAATAGTCTTCTATAATGTAGGTACACGTCAAATATTACCGAAAATAACATTATTTCAGTAATAAACTAAGTTATAATGCAAATAATTGGATTTTCATCTACCTACTTTTAATTTCGCGCAAAAACGCTCGCAGCTGTCATTTCGTCTACGTGACGTCAAGCATTGGTAAACATTGCATCGTGTCTATGACAACAGTTCATAGACACGTTGATGGTTACAGAGGCGTGACGTCATTTCAGCTAAAATGGCAGATTGTACAATTTTGTACTTTTATTTTATTGAAAATCTCATTAATCTCAATGTGTACCTACATTAAAAACTGGATAATTTTATTTTCATCCTTTCACAATATTTTCTTCTCTAAATTCACTTAATTAATTAATTATTATAATTAATTCTTAGCGTAACGTAATTCTAATTCCTATTACAAAGGATCTCATGACGAATCTTTCAAATGTAAAATTTTAATGAACTTTTTGCATCATTATTTTTCTTATCAAAATTTTCGTTCTGATAAGATAAATAATTACTGGTACTAATAAAAAATATAAAAAATATCTAAGATATGGCAAATACTTGATTACAATAATTTTATCCAATACAAAATGTATCGTTTACCAGAAATAAAATGTACAATAGAATTTCTCACCCTAAAGGAGTATATTTCGGTTCTCCATTGAATCGACAAACTGTTTGAGTTGGAATTAAGCTAAAGGATTTCCCGCCGTAAAATGAGGCAGAATTTGTCAAATGTTACACAATGGCTGTCAGTAGCACAGTTTGCCGCAGAACAGTCATCATGGCTCCATGGCTGCTCTTCATTCAATAATAAGGTTTTACCAAAGCAAAGCCACAATAATAATGTTGCCAGGGGGAAATGCTTCAATCCCAGTTGACATTTCAATCTTCAGGTCTATGTTACAGTAATGCTACATCCAATCATATTATACGTACACTTCATTAGGATGATTTCCTGGAGTCAGATTTGATTATGACTGTAAAACAGGGATTTACTGGGAGAGGATGTCCTTGTTTTGAGGAGGGTCATAAAAAGTAATTAGGCAGAATTTAATTTAGATCGATGAAAGGATGTAAGCTTTTTTAAAAAACAGTTATTCACTGTTATATATTGCATATCAATATTGAATTATTAAAGTCTTCAAAAGGATAGTTAAAAATTAAATCTGACGGATAAGTAAATAATCCCAATGTAAGCGTATGGCAGATGAATTATATTTGTATGATTCCTGAAGAAGACAGACACATCACTCATGGCCACCCCGCCCATACGTATGGATGTAAATATATGTATTATAATATTATAGTGGATGCTATTCATTCCATGTTTGCATAATTATTAATTAATACCCGAATAGGCGTAAAACATAGACAATCCCCTTCCCTTTTCTCTCCGTCAAAAATGTGTGTCATATTAAACCTCAGTCAAATTTTGTTCCACAAAAACCACTTCATATCATACAGAGAGCGTAAAAATATTAAAAATCAAAGTTTACATTAATTATTAGCTTTTTAATGCACATTTTATATCAAACAATTATAACAATAAAACATTGCCTATTTTTTTGAATAAACTCTCGTAATTATTTTTCTCATTCCGATTTTTAAAATGGAGCGCTGTTAAATTGAGCGGAAAATGACAATTTATTTATTCCAAGCTGCCACCAGATGGGTTCAAAGTTGTCTATTTAGAAATACATTTTATTCAAAACCTAACTAAGTGTGTAAAATATTCACGAGTTTACTTTCCAACAGGAGGCAAGATGTCGAACAATATTAACTCGCTTGCAGAGACTACAAACTCTGTTAATATTATATGTCAAAAACGGACATGTGTACTGCATTTACGTATTTAGATTATTTAATCTGTCGTTTTTCTTATAACAATATTATACCATAATGTAAACGTTATACCGTGCCGACAAAGAATTATTCTATCCTATATTTCTCATTATAGCTAAACTATCGCGGCACAGTAAGAACTGCGCAATTTAGTTGAGTAAATAAGAAAGATAAAACTGTTCGCAGAAAGATTTTCTCTTTTATCCTCATCAATTATTTGCTCGTCTGATTGAAGGCGCATTCTCTTAAGTCTTCGGATCGGAAAGCGGTTACTGAATATGCTTTTAGTTTTCCTTTTATCGTTGCTATCTGGGATACCATTTCGCATCAGAGAACTAAAGATAAGAAAGATACACTGGTGAAAGAAAGCATTATGAGCTGCGTTAAGTAAAATAGATTCAGTGTATCTATGTTTTCTCATATAAGGATATAAAAAAGCTAGTCCACAATACTATGAGTCGAAAATGTACGAGCAATCATTTTCTAATATCAATTATTATGGAGATAAGTTAAGTTATGTTTGCATTTTTTACATGCTTTTATTTAACTCTCTTTATCCGTTTGTAGTAATGGAATCTTGTAATCGATTTTTCATCAACTTCCCGATTAGCTGGACCTCTGAAATTTTCATTATTAAATCATTTTCGACATAATTTGACCATTATTTCGATTAAAAATAATAATATCGTCACTCACATTAAATTAATGATCACGACACTTACAGGAAAGAGTCGCAGAAAGAGTTGAATAACATGCCTTTCAAAAATTTGTTTTAAACTTTAAAACAACGTATTTAATGTTTGGATGCTGTAGGGTTGATATTAAAAAATCGATTAAGAATGTACGCGAAGACAGCTTATAAAAGCATGTCTTCAATTTGATTTACCTATATACCTTGTTTTCAATATGTTTGGCTCATCTTCTGTAATTCGTTGAACTATTATTAAAGTAGCTTCAAGTATTAAAAATTCATTCGATCTAATACAAGTCAAATAAAATGACGAAATAATATTTGAATCAAAATTTTTTGTCAAGGTTTTAATTATTTTATTTTAATGAATTCCATTTTCTTTTTGCTGACATTCTAATCTCGCTCCGATCATTTTCATATACCTTTTTCATGCACGCTTGAGGATTGTAGAAGTTTTAAATATGGTCGTCTTCCAATATTTAGTTTATCCGATCCTGACAAGTTATAGATAATAAGTGTGTTTAATTATTTTATAAGAAGAGAATGAAGTTCACATTTTTATAATAATAATGACTGTCAATATCCTTCATCAGCTGAAACTAGTATAAGTAACAGTAAATAAACTAGTATAAATAAAATATAAGTCATATTTCTCTGTCTCATATACATACCTTCATTTCTTTAACATACAACACTCTCCTTCTATGTTTAAACCATCCTAAAACTATATCGGCCACCCTTCCTCACTTCAACGCTACAAATGCAGATCTATGCTCGCTTTTAATCTGTTCATTCATCACTCTATCACATAAATATTTATTCACCGTATTTCCGCCGCATTCAGTCTACTTTCAAAAATATGAAAATATATTTCTATTGAGCCGCGTGCGTGCAAGCCTCGAATTGAAATAAAAGATTGCATCGCGTAGCAGCGGTCCGTCCTGGCGGCGCGGCGTAAGGAAAAGCATTTTAGCCGACCCGATTAAATTAGAGTTTATTGGTTTACCGGTAGGCGGTACTCGCGGCGGGGGAGGGGGGTGGTGGGTCGGCTCGAGTGGTGGAAGTAGGCACCTAAGCAGGCAATAAACTGTGCAACATTTAGTTGGAAGTTACACGTAACCAGTTCGTTAGGCACTACACGAAAAAACATATTTTTCAATCTCAAAAGGGCAAAAAATGTATTATTCACGTATTGGATTACTATTTTAGAATGTGCTGGATTGAAAATTTTATAGAAAATGTAGCCTACTAGCTGTTAGTGCCCGGCGTTGCGCGGGTTAAGGTGTTCCGTACAGAATACGCGAAGATATGATGCGCAGGTCTCCCGTACTTGACTCGTAGAACAGACCGAGACTGTACAGGGGTAATCGTAAACCCGCTGACAGTGGTTGTTCTAAATATTCACAAAAGTGAATTATCCGGTTGCAGGTAGTCCAGTTGAAGTTCCAAAATCCAAAAACAGTAGGTAGAGCAGAGGTCAGAGGGGTTGAATGAAAGTCAGGTGAAGTGGTCCAGACGGCGTATAAAGCACAGGATTAAGTTGAAAATAAATTTGTGGGGGGAAACAAAGGTTTGATTCGAACGGTATAGATTTGCATCGAAAATATATCAGGGGGAGGAGAAAAGGTAAAAGGTGAGAGAGGAAATATACCCTATGTTACCCGCTGAGTCCTAAAAAATAAGTTTCAAAATTTTGAGTCCGATCGGTTGAACGGTATAGATTTGCATCGAAAATACATCAGGGGGTGGGGAAGGGGATTGAGAATAGGGGGGAAATATCGCCTATGTTACCCGCCGGGTCCCAAAGCATAAGTATGCAAAATTTGAATCGAATCGGACAAACGGTATGGATTTGTATAGAGAACAGACAGACAGACATCGAGTTTTATAGGTATAGATATATTTATATACGAGTAAAACGTGATTTTGGAAGATACATAAAATCTTGAATTCAGGACATTCTAAATAAGCAATCCTCGGTGACTGCATTCATAACGTATTTTTTTTTAATATTTGGATATTCCTGCCATTGATTTTTAATCAAGAAATAATAATAAAGTGGTGAAAACAAAGTAATTTGTGTTTTATTTTAATAATAATGTCACCACAAAGTTCAAGCCTTCATACACAAGAAGAAAAAAAATATTCTTCGAACAGTTAAGAAATAATGTTTGCTTACCAAGCAGCGACACTATTTGGTACAAATAATATTTATTAAAACCGGTTAAAATGACGGTTTATGATTACTAATGCCCACGGCTTCTTTTATTACAAATTTTCCAGGGGTACCCGATGAATAAAATTCTATGATAACATATGACTGTTTGAGGACCGAATTTTATATTAATAATTCTTTAACTTTGTTTTTAAATTCTGTATATTAATATTATATACTTTTATCGCTGCCGTACGTACGTGTGTGTGAAAATGTCTTGGAAGTGATCAAATGTATCCAATCGAACTGAAATTTTGCACGTCAACTCGACGTCGATGACATTGCATTTTGACAACTTTGTCGGTATGCACGGTCATTGTGGTTGTTTTCGTTTTTCGCGAAAAAAACTCGTCGACCGAGTGCTCGATTACAATTCCAAGTTGATTCCACTACTGATTCTCAGATTATTAAATTACTAAATGTTTTGTTTTCATGTTTGTTTCGTTTCTCACGTTAAATTTTCAATCGCACTATTTCCAACGCAATTTGATTACAGATTTCTTTGAGATAGATACCTGCTGAATAAATATGTGTATTCCATGTTGAAAAAATGTCATCACCGAGCGAAGTGCCGAAGGCTTATCTCTCTCTGGGCAGTCTTCAATTCAATTTCAATTCAATTTATTTCATGATAATATGTACATGACAAACAAAATGTTTAAGGCATACATATTAGGAAGTATATATCAAAAATGAAAATATTTAATAAATTAAAAATAACATAAAATCTGGTCAAAGGTGTAGGAGAATCCCGCTTCGGAAAACCCCCTCAGACACATGGAATATATCAATACCCAAAGCGATTTTGTTCAGCATAGCTGTGGCTCTTCCAACAGGCATAACCATCGGCAGGTTGGTCCTGTATATTGGAATGTGAAACAATCTATGCTGACGATGTCTAGTGTAATTATCAGGAACATACAAACCAATGCTCTGCATAATTTCAGGATTATCGATCATACCGCGCAACAATCGATAAAAATGTGTAATCAAATACACATTCCTTCTAGTCTCTAAACTATTGTAGCCAAGCATACCCTGGTTTGTTTGATTTATAATCTGAATTTCTGGTCCACCCGGTACCTAGCACAGGCCACAGATTTTAATTAAAATTTTCAATCGGGCGTGTTGTTGTTTGTTAATCAAGCTTCGCACAAAAGACCCACCACCCACATTTTTAATAAAATATGCTATCGAGTATTTTTCCAGATACGATGACGGGGCGTTTCGGCACTTGGCTTAGCAAAATATTTTCTCCGCGCATCGCGGTTCCCCTACGAAAGGCGCCAGGGGCGGATGGCTAAACCAACATCTCGTCGACTCCGCGGCGTCCAGCCGGGGGAATAGAATTCCCGGATGATTCCCGACCGAACCAGGTCGGAAGGAATGCGAACCGCAATCTGCCGACGTTACCGCCCGTTTCGTCTGTTGAGCCGCGAGTTTTCCGGTTCCCGTGCCATGAAATGAGACACGATGAGATAAATCTCAGAGATTTGGTTGAGACGAATCTCATTACGTTTTAAATATGTTGAGATTTTGATATCGAGCTAAACTTATATGTTTGCTTCATATTGATAGAAACACATCAAAAATTCAAGCCCATGTGCACGACGTTCCATTTCACAGACTATTTATTCATGATGACTTATTATAGACTAAGAGACTCATAACATGTACGTAAATGTCATCTGGTTCAGATATTTATTTGAAAGTAGCTTTAACACGTCAAATATAACGTACTTTTACGATATATTTCGGCCGCGAGTTAAGGCTGTGAGAACAGCGAATCTAGAGCTCTAGCGTCTCGGTAGAGTTGGTGACGGACATTTTTCATTAAGAATTTGTTTTGCTTTTTATATCTCATTTTACATGCCTCGTCATTATTTGCGCCATCTGCGAAATGTTAGAGACGGACTTTGTTACACAGAGAATTGTGTATTTTGATTATTGTATGAAATAATAACATTATTTTGCTAATTACCATATACCTACACATAGAATTTTAAATATTTTGTGTCGATTACAAACAATTATTCTGTTTAAACTGCTAGAGAAATTCAAATTCACTCAACTGACTTACAGAACATCGACGGTCAATGGACTGAAATTTGTTATTTGATTACAATAAGCGTTGAGTGAGACGGCGAATCTCTGAGACAATCGGCCCGATTCTGAAAATAACAATGTCTGGATCTTTAAGATCTTTATCCCAACACTTAATAGACGATAATAAAAATTAAAAATGTCCAGAGCGGATTTTGGAATTCTACGGCGCAAATACACTGTATTAAAAGATGATATAAGTAAGATTGTTTCTTACAAACGTATTCATTTCTTCATCCACAGCGTCCTGATGAAATATTCGGCGTTACCGCGATTCAAATCTTCCCATCTTGACATTTGACAGATAACAATTTACATCTTTCTCCCTCCCTCTATATCTATCTCATGTAGAAACTTACAGAAACAAACACCGACGTAAAGCTGTCTCGTTTATTTTTAATTTTTATTATCGTCTATTAAGTGTTGGAATAAAGATCTTAAAGACTGTCAAATGTGTACGCGGTAACACCGAATATTTCATCAGGACGCTGTGGATGAAGAAATGAATACGTTTGTAAGAAATAATCTTATTTATATCATCTTTCAATACAGTGTATTTGAGCCGTAGAATTACAAAATCCGCTCTGGACATTTTTAATTTTTATTATCGTCTATTAAGTGTTGGGATAAAGATCTTAAAGATCCAGACATTGTTATTTTCAGAATACGGATGAATGTGTGTTCACGGCGAACACGAAAGCCGAGACGCTCTCTTTTGTGCCGGGTCGAAAATCTCATCCGCGGACACGGGCCATTGGTCGTTTTATATTAGATTTGATAAGCCTATTTAGTCTGTGGGTATAATACTCGCGATCCATGCAGGTTACACACTTGTCCCACGAGGCTGTAGGTCAATTAAGCTCAGCTTCGTTGGAAAATAATAAGATTTTTAATGCTTTTATTTTGTTCATTCTTGTGTAAACGGAAAATGTAATAAAAAATATACTTTTAACAAAAGAGTGGGTCGCATTCTGCTTGTTAACTCTAAGAGAAGAAAAGTAAAATTGTTTATAATAATAAGTTGTAGATAGGTACCATGATATCTCGGCATTGTATGGCCAAGCTTTTGATTTCATTTACTCACGCATATACTGTGAATTTTTTTTTTATAAAGCATTGTTCTTATTTTTTCTAAATATAATATTATTTTCAACAATCAAAGATACATCATAGATGTCTCATAGAGACGAAGCTATATTTTTATGTAGGAGAGTAGGTATGGAAGTCTTTTTGGGTGTTCATAGGGCTTACAACTTATCGTACGGCTGGCTTAGGTGATCACTTTACACAATGTAACGTCATTATAGATTACCACAAATGTTTGGAAGTGTACTTATAAATATTTATGTATATGTTTAACTTGCACAACAACGCCCAAAAAGACTTCCATACCTACATTCCCATATATAAAAATATATCTTCGTTTTTATGAGACATTAATAATGTATCTTGATTAATAATGTCCCCCTGGAGATAAAATCATGTATTGTGTTCTTGAAAAATTTAAACGTGCTCAAAATATTCTTATTTTTAATCTTAAATTAAATGTTTTATTAAACCTACCCTCAAAATACAAACGTCACTTTTAAATTAATCGAATATAAACCGACACATATCACCGGCAAGTGAATATAAAATGTAGGGTAAGCATTTAAAAAAATTTCTTAATCATTAAACAGATTTTATAAAAATAATTAATGATTACTTACTGTATTATTAATTAATGATTACTTACTGTATTTTCATGAAAATGTCTCTCTGTCAAATGTCAAAGCAATTGGCTGACAGACAAGTAAAATTAAATAAAATCGTGAAAAGGTCGTAGACCTTGTTTGGGCTGCTTCATTTCGTCCCTTTAGAGGTAAAACTCACTAAGTGTACTTTTGGGCAAAAATGAGTTAAGAATACCAACATTCATATTTTTTCAACCTCTATCCTAGGAAAAAATCAAAAAGTAAATATTCCTTCTCTATTCAAAGTTATTCAGTGGTAAAACTCATCATTTGAACTTTTTCCATTATCTGTCCAGGTAAAACTCATCAAATCACTTAGTTACCTTTACCTGGCGGCAAAATTGAAATTTTTCGAATTTCGAATTTCGAAAAATTTGAAATATTGAAAGTCTTCGTTGTTTCACTAAATATAATAATTGTAACTCGAGCGACGGCACTTAAGGTGTAAAGTCTAGTTAAATATTGTTAGATAGTGTGGTTTTTCATAGTTTATAGTTAAAAAGAGTTAGATGACGTTATAATTAGTTTATGAACTTCTATAGTTAATTTGTTTTGATGGTTTTAAAATTTATTGAGTTATTATTTAATATATAAAAACAATTATTTTCTTTCCTGAGGAAGCTAAGGTATTATATGTTTCAAAATGAAGAAAACGAAAATGAATGAAAAGAAAGGGTAAGTTGATACTCTTTACAATAAGTTTAGTTTATAATGTGCTAAAAATTTTATGACGATTAGCATTCTATGTCATAATTTTCTATTTTCAATACGTTAAGGACACTCAAAATACCACTTTTAGCCAGAATTTGGAGGAGGTACCTGGAGTAAATTTTTAATGTAAAAAAGTATATAATTTTGAAAAATTTAATCTATATAAAATCACTCATGGGCACAAGAAAATGGAACCAAAAATCAACCATCTCTTAACATTTACATGTTAACAACCTCCCAAATGTATCCTCAGAAAACTTTCTTATGGATGAAGTTAATATGATGGTTTAAAAAGGCGAAATTTCCTTGCGATTAATTTATAGTCAGTGGGTACAGATAAATCAATGTCGTCATCTCACTCCTTGGACGTCTGATCCTCCTCATGTCAGGACCAAATGTCGCACACACCTTACCCCTTTAGGCCCCACACGATATAAAGTATTCCCACCCTCCTAACCCATATTTTAAACTAACCGAATCGCCAATAAAGCCGGGCGTGGACCGTTAGTATTTTTGTATTGTATGCTTTCTATAGTAGACATTTAAAAATTCTAGTGTTTCATATTAAATTTGAATCATAACACATTCTTCGGTAAAATATTAGTAAATAAACCATATTAGTAAAAATATAATATGCTGACGATAAAAAATTAATTTGAAAAATTATAGAATTAAAATTATAGCTAGGTTTATGCCTAGCTTTTACTGATTTTTTTTATCTTCATCTATTTATATTTATTAAACTCCATAAAATCAAAAATCAACACAGATGATTTGATATTTCAAATATGAAAAACGATCCTTGTAAAATAACAATTATGTACATATTACTTCTAAGAATATTGTTATTGTGTTGAATGAATTTTTCATATTCGATATAAGTTAATGTAATGATAGTCCAACGTTTTGCAAGAAATAAGTCAGAAACATTGAAAAAAAAATGCAAAATTATATGTCGCATATCTTCGTAACTATTGATATTAGGTCGCGGTTGCTTGAACACTTTCGACTCATAATTAAAGCAGGAACATAGTCCTGTGAGGTTATTAATGTTTTCCAAATAACCCCGTATATTATTTATCGTATAAATTAAAATTGATAATCGTATTTCTATTTATCATTATTCTTTTATTTACTTTTAATGTTTGCTGTTTTCAAGCATCCTTGCAATAATACGGTTGCTCTCGCGTCTGAAATTACAATCCTCCGCAGTAAACAGATGCCGTGGTGGATATGAGCGCGGAGCGATCCCCCCGGAGAGCCGCTCTCCAGGTCCCGATGGAACTGCGATCGAATTTGTTTGTTCAGCGTGCTGGAGGAAGTCATCGATACGTAAAAATAATTAATGCATCTCCTAGATTTCCGACGCTCCCGAAGCTCTAGTTTAAAGGAATCAGTTAATTGACTTTTTATCAAAGTTTCTCACGGTTTGGCCTGTATATTTTTTATCACAATATCTGAAAGTTATTTGTCATATCCCGCTTTTTTTTTAAATATCCATTTTTGATTTAGAATTGAAAAGAATTTTACCAATATTATTATTTGTGTAAAATGCGAGTGCGGAAATGACTCAATTTTAGTAGAAATTATATACAATTTTTCATCAATGTGGTGTTAATGTTTTGATGAAATGAAAAAATGAATGAAAAAAAAACAGGTGTTCGGATTATTTTAGATATTATTTAATGTGTAGAAATATTATATTTATATTATTTGACATTCGAGCCTGTTTAAGGCGAGGTACGTTGAAATTTTTATTTTCTTACGTCAATTTTTTTTTTCTGCAGACAATTATATTTTAGACCTGTAATTTCTAGGTCAGAATACACGTTTGGTTGGAAATGTGTCAAACTCGAAAGCATACACGGCGACAGATCATCAATATTACGAATGCTTCAAAAATGCTGTACGCAGTGCGTGGTTTTGCCATTACCAGTTAAAAAAATAACAGATAACATTAATTAAGTAAATTAAAAAATAATTAACACAAAACCCAATTATAGGTTTTCACTGGCTCAAACATAATGTGGATACATGTATTGTGACCTCACCAGGAAGCGAACCTGCAACCTTTGGGATCAGAAGCCAGTGTAATTCCCACTGGATTACGGAGGGTTTCGAATACTAGTAAATATTATTTTTTTGCATAATTACGTCGGCCTGTGATATACAAGCATTGTTTTCGATATAAATTTTAATAAAAATAATTTAATTTAATTAAAAATTTAATTTAATTTAATAATTAATAATTTATTGCGATATAAATACGTATATAAATATGTTTCCGTAAATTTATTATTAATTTTTGATTTTAAAATTTTATCTACATATATATTACTCAAATATTGTGTGTGTAGTAAAAAGTTTAAATAAAAAAAACTTATTTTATAATGAAATGTTACACTACGAAGTGAATGCCAAATAATTTAATGATATTATAATAATCATATTTGAATATTGGTTTCCTTCGTTAAACGCAGTGAAGGTTCGAGTACTAAAAAACAGACAAAGAAAACTTTTCTATTTGCGGTTGTTTATTTTCCCTCGATAAATATTACGGAAAAAATCATCCTCGAATTTTCTTCGTTAACGGGATCAGAGGCCAATTTGCCGTCTCCGCCGTATCTGCCGTGAAATTGTGAAGATGCGGAGGGAAGAAAAATAATGGGAAAATCTAGTTTCCTTGTTGACAGTCGACTCGAGTCAGCTGCGAGGGTCCCGCCTCGCGGGCGCACCTCCGTTCGCGGGGCTCTTCAAATGGATTGGCAAAAATCCCATTTGATAGGCACCCGCCCACATTTGACTCTTGGAATTTCACCCTGGCGGAGAGGTTGAAGGCTTCCAACTTGTGTATATCGCGGCTTGAAGCCTTCTTTACATTCTTGGATGACATGAGCAAACACGAAACGCGCGATGATTACTAACTGCTGTAGAAATTTCGTTAATATTAAATTTATAACGATGAATTGAAAAGAAAAATGATGGTTTAGCTTCTAGACAGGCGGTGTACGACACAACAATTTTTTTTTATAAAATATCTAAGTTATCGCGAAAATAAAT
Organism: Agrypnia vestita; assembly: GCA_016648135.1. Taxonomy (NCBI): domain Eukaryota; kingdom Metazoa; phylum Arthropoda; class Insecta; order Trichoptera; family Phryganeidae; genus Agrypnia; species Agrypnia vestita. The sequence goes on from JADDOH010004712.1 coordinate 35,073, forward strand.
GTGTTCTTAAATGAATGAAAACTTCTAAATTATATGCAAATTTTGCTCTAGTAAAATAATTCTGTCCTTTATTTATTAATGATCTGAGTAATAATCTGTTTTCTGTTTATTCGTTTTGCATTTAAATTTAATGCATAATCGGGTAAAATAGATATTCTAAGACAGTACAATGCTTCAGTTCAGTATGATAATGTAAAAATCGTCATTTTAGTATAATGTTCGAATGTGAAATAAAGTAGAAATACGATAATTGTAACAAATAATTTATATTTTTCGCAGAAATAATGCATTTTTTTAAATATGTACATTCAATATTACATGGAGCAGTCATATGTCACTAAAAAGCGTTAAACATCTATAAAATTACACCGAAAACATGATTTCTTTGGATTAAAGGTTTTCTTCCTTAGGATAACCGCAAACTAATTTACCATAGAAGTTATAATATTTTACATAATATTAGATAATATTTTTTCATGTAAAATAGAACGTAAGTCATTGATAAAAATTAATATAAAATACTTTTTGCAGCTTGTAAAATTCTCAGTCAATAATATAACTTGACCATTACTTTACTATGCAACATATGTATATATAAAAAAAATTGCGTCTATAATTCTAAGGCTTATAATAGACGCAGTTCGTGTAAATAGCACCTCGTGGAAGAAAGATGACATCAAGTATATTCGTATATTACAAATAAAAAAGTAGGAGCAAAGGGTCTGCTATCTCCACGTTCCAGTAAATTAGAAATAGTTGGGTCTACACGGCACATGATCGTCACGTCCTCCAAAGTGCCAGCGGACCCTTTGGACCTTTGTCAGAAATGTCGGACAGCCCGGGAAAGTCCGTGATCACGTGATCGGAAACGGAAACGGTAAATTGATGTTGCTTTTAGTGCAGCCATACATATATATTGGATTGACCGCTTTGTATTATACATTCCTTTATTATACATACCTATTACATCTGTATACAGACAGGTGATATACAGCGCGTACAAGTAAAAAAACGTGCATTAGTAAGGATTCTGGGAAACAAATATTACTTAAATAATCCTTAACTTACGAAAAAGACAATTTAAAGGTCTAGCCGTAATACGTGCCTACTGCTAGAGTTTTACGGCTTTCGTTACTTTCGACACTTTATGGTAAAAAATTTCACATCAATGCTTGCACCTAATTGCGCGCGTTAAATTTGTTTCATAAATCTGTAAGAGAATCTCACTGAACTGAATATTTTCCTGCTGAAGCTGTATTATATTCGCGCTATATTTATTTTTGCAAGTTTCATGTAGTTGACAAGTAAATTTTTCGTAGTATAGCACGTTTCTTCAAAGGTCTGATTTTTTATAAGAACTGCGAGCAGGTCACTTACAGAAACGACACTTACTAATTCCATACTTAGTGACATGAAGTTTTGCTTGTATTTCAGCTGTCATTTTGCTTTGACAATCATATCATACTAATAATAAGGTAAATTTGTTTTTTTTTTAAATAGAGATGCGAACTTGGAATACGTGTCACATCAATATTCTTACTATTTTCAAACTAAACTAAACGCTTCGCTAGGAAAATAGGACTAACTTGCTGGTGTGGAGTGAGATTCGAACCCGCAACCTTTGGATCACGAGACGAGAGTCCTAACCACAAGACCAACAAGCTACTTTAATTCCAGAAGTGATTCTGAGATTACAAAAAGTACTGGTACAAGTTTATGAGATCTGATGGGGATAACTTTGTAGGCAATAAAATTATGGAAAGTAAAGAAAGTTCTTTAAATGTAAGTGATCGTTTTATGTGCAATATGAATACGTTTATTCACAACAGCATAAAATTTATGATTGATAATCATTTTTCGCCAATGATATGTACCTACATTTTTTTTCACAATTTATTTTCTTCACATTTTTGGAATATTTCTAGTCCCACAAAACGTCTAAACAGACGTTTGTCTGCAGGTTCTGTTTCACAATTTAATGTTACACTGTTACAGGAGAGATAAGAAATAAAAACAATTTCAAGTACAAAAGCAAAAAATAAATTTTAAGTACAAAGTAAAAAAAATTAAGTAATGTAAGAAAAAAATATTTTTTGTACATTTATTTAAATAATAGTACACATCGCTATTTATTCATTAACTAATTATTCATTGACATTACCATAATAATACACTTCACATCATTTCAATATTAATACAGTTCATATATAACTTATGTCGTTAACTAACAACCACTTTTTAAGTTCTACCATGAGTCTTTAGGCCTGTGGGAAAGGTACTTTGTATTTTGTTCAAGAACATTAGAACTAGAATTCAAGTGTCCTCAGTACATATTTATTTGTTATTCTTGGAACAGTTAAAATCTGATTTGTAGCGTATCTTGTGTTTCTGCCATGAGCAACTACCTTTTTGTAAGTTTCATTTTTGTGATTTTCTTATATCAGCTTACCTAAACTAAACATGATTTTCTCAATAATTTGGCGCGATTTTTAAAAAAATATCGCCTTTTTAAAGTTGTTTTATGACATTTACTAATGAATCCATACCCGAGCCAAAATTGTATTCATTGCATAATATGCTCATTAATATTATATTTATGAATAGGCCAGAAAGAACAAACACAATTTATGTAAGATATCTATATAAGTAATGAAACAACATAACACAAAATTAAATATTTATACAAGATTGGCATAATACACCAATTTAAATATTAAACAAAATCATAATTTTGAATAATATGGCCGAAGCAAAACATCGAGTGTTTTATCATTTCGTCTTGAAATAATTTCAGTTCTCCGAAATAACGCCAAAATATTAATCCCGAAAGTTTCGGGAGCTAAATCAGGGATTCGTAAATATTGGATTGGATTTCATAATCATTTCCCTATGGCCGTAGAGGGAGTTACCGTAAGCACAAATATTTTAAAGATCTGTATTGATTTATATATTATTTTTAATATTCTGTATTGTGATTCAAAACAAAGGTTGTTTATCGGCAAATTATCATCCTTTAACAAGATTTTGATTGATTTAAAAAGGATTAGATAATAATGAATAATTGCAGAAAACAAAATTAATACCTACTATTTCGAACGTAGTTCTCTTCCATCCTCCGGATGTTAACAGAGCCTTTGATTGGGGGTTGTGGAGTATTTTCCTACGATGACAAATAAATTGTCTAAATGGTGATCAGATAACTGCATACATAGACAGCTGCACAAGAAAATAAAAATAAAAATATTTTAAACAATTTTTATTAATCAATTAGAAAAGACATACAGAAAAATCAAATTAACGAAAAAATATTTTAAATGCCGCCGGGACTCGAAACACGGACCTCCAATTCTATCCAGGAATGATAGATTTATAAGGTTGCAAAATTTTCGTTAACTTACCAGAGTGCCGTGGCGAAATTGGATAACGTGCCATTCCCGCATAGAACTGGAGGTCCGTGGTTCGAGTCCCGGCGGCATTTAAAATATTTTTTCGTTAATTTGATCTTTTCTGTATGTCTTTTCCAATTGATTAATAAATATTGTTTAATAATTCACAGAACTTTGTTCTGAAATTGCAACTTCACAATAAGAATGTGTTTCCTTTAATATATAAAAATATTTTACCATACGTAAGGTTGATTGATATATATATATTTTTTTTAAATAGAGATGCGAACACGGAATTTGTGTCACATCAATATTCTTACTATTTTCAAATTAAGCTAAACGCTTGTGCTATAAAATAGGACTAACTTGCTTGTCTGGAGTGAGATTCGAACCTGCGACTTTTGGATCACGAGGCGAGAGTCCTAACCACAAGACCAACAAGCTGGCATTAATAGGCTGATTGTGTGCAGTTTACACTCGTCACTGTGTACAGTTGTCTTCACATACACCTGTCTTGTGCACAGTTGTCATGCAATCATACGAGACAGCTTACACCCACTAAGTTCAATATTTTTTATGGGAAAAAATCTGAATAATAGTAATAGGCAATCAATAAAATATTTATTTATTTATTTATTTATCTTCATCTTGTTACATGACATAGGAGATAGAGCCGCTCATCTCACTAGGAAGAACCTGTGCCGAGATGAGCAGCTGAACAATATAGTGAGAACAAAAAATAATAAAGATATACAACAAAATACTACATAACTATACGATTAATTAATTAATTAATTGAGTATATAAATATAAAATGTGGATAATAAGAACAGTATATATTGTATAATACAAAAGCAATAGTGAAAGTAAAGTAATATATATAAAAAATCATATGCATGGATAGTAACAAAATGAATATAAATAGTACAGTTAAAAAGTATATATAGGTGTATACCTATATAAGAAAATTGAAGGAATGTTTGTGTATATTAAATAGTGATAAGAAATGAAGTTTAATGAGCAATAAATTATGACCTGTTTTCAGCAGTTGGGTATTTGTGCAAATGCAGGTGACAATAATGTCTTCTCGAATAGTGTATATTGATACGGGATCGTCGTTGCGGGTGGCAAATGAAACACTAAAAACAATTAAAACTTTTATTTACTACACAACGTTTCTGGACACTCATTTAATCGGAGCAACAGTCTTAAAATTCATACTAATTATTTCTAGAATATTTCACACAGGTTCACACTAATTCAGGTCACTAGAATTTCGCTGCATTATTGTTTGCGTGATACTTTTGCTTCGATTTTCATCATTATCATGGTATGCAAAAATCTCTCTAGCTTTGTCTATCGACAATCTATTAATTTATTTCTTCTCAAACGACTTCTGTAAGCTTTTAGAAATAAAAAACACCTCCATCGAGCAGGTAATTTAATGTTCTAGCGCAGTATCTATAGACCAACATGTCGCCAAATACTAAAAACGTGTAAATCACACAACTCTCAATAGCCAACCGCATGTGTAAGGCGAGGAAATGCCCGAATAGTTTATTCTGTAAGGTAGCAAATAGAATCATACCGACGCATACTGGATTTCCAGTCCTATGTTTTTGATGCAAGGCAAATCGAAACAACTCATATCGAGTCGACGCACATCGAGAACTTTGTGTATATGTACGAGTGCGTATATAAACTAATTTAAGGAGGGGGTAAGGTTAATTCGTACAAAAAAAGGCATGTTTTTGTGAATTTTTTGTGACGACACAGTTGAAATCTCTATATTAAAACCAATGGTTCGTTAAAGTATGACATTTGGAGAATATTGTGTAAAATTTTCAAGAAGAAATATTAAAAAATACGGCAATGGCAGCAATTATTCGGACGTGTCTCAGAAAAAAGTAGAATTGCGGTGTCCATCATAACTTGGTGCTAGATCATCTGAAATCAAAAAATCAAAGTTCATTCGTTAGATAATAGGTTTTTCCAGGTAACGCTGGGAGGGTTTTTTGAAATTTAAATTTTTCAATTTTTTGGAACACTTTGAAGGGAAAAACGCGATTTTTTGCGAAAAATATCGACTAATTTATTATTAAAAAATAAAAATTAATAACAAATTTGAAAAAAAACTCTCCAGCGTTACCTCGTAAATTATGTACAGAAATAGTGTTCAAAATTTCAAAAGGATCGGTTCAGTAGTTTTGAAGTTATGATGGACACCGACTTTGAAAACGTGAGATGTGGGGAAAACGCTTTAAAGTTTTGCACACTGTAAAATTCAAAATAAAACTCAACACTTATTTTATACTTACACATAATCGTCGATGCCATGTTCACACAGCAAAGAGCTTTCATCATCAGCATCTTTTTGTCCTTGTCTACGCAAAACTCTTCCAATGCAATAGCACGTCCGGTAGTCCTCAGGTGAGCGCGTCTCTTAGCTGCCCGAGCAGGTATAGAAAATCAGTCTGAGTATCGCTCAAATGTTCATAATTTCGTCAATTTTGCTCCGATTGACTTGAAATTTTGACTCAATATTCTTGCGATGTTTTACATTCATTTAAAAAATTAAAAATAAAATAAAAATGTGCAATGAATAGTGTGGTGGATTTTAAATTGAGTAAAAATGAAAAATGGATGGAGCTAGATTCGGTGGTCAAGCGAATCAAAATCACTTTTTTTATCTTAGTGAATAATATCAATGCATTAATCTTTATTTCAAAATAGTCGAGAGATTGTTAATAGTCCCTGATGGGAAGGACCCCTGCTTTTGGCAATAAATGTAGTGATGAAAAAACAAACAATTGTGTTTCCATTTGTGGGGTCGCTCTCCCGCCAGCCGCCCTCCCGGAGGGGATGAGATCCCGGGGGATATTCCTATTGTTGGGAATGTCGTCGCGAAAATTTCTTATTCAAATAAAGTGATGAAGGAATCTGAATGCGAGAGAAGTCAAATGTGTTTCAATTGAATCATGAAAAATAATTATGCAAATAATACATATTTCATAAAAATTTACTTTGGTATGAATACAAATTGCTTTCGTGGAAATTTATTTTATATCTACAATTACTGACTTACTATTAAAATCGCATTGAAAATGATTGTGAGGATGACATATTCACGAACAGTTTCAGATTATAATTATAATTTACCAAACTGTTTTAAAAAATTTAACCAATAAATCAAAAACATAAATAGTCTCATGCCATCAAATCTATCTAAATAAAAATGTAAATATTCGTTTGTACAAAATCGCTAATCTCTGAAAGTTCTTCACCGATAGCTTTGAAATTTTGGCACAACGATGTATTCGAACACGAGGATGTTTTTTATTTTTATATAGGTACCTACTAGGTTTTTATTCATATATATAAAAATGTAAAAGTTCGATTGTCAAAAATCTTAAATCTCCTAAAGTTCTTCAACTATTTCTTTGAAATTTTGACGCGGCGTTACATTCGAATTCGCACAAATTATTTGAAAAAAAAGGCGCCGGTACCTAACATTTTCCGAATTCAAATTTTTTGATTATATTCGTTTGTTTTTGCTTAAATAAAGCGTTCGAACCATATATCTATCCATACCCATAAAACTCAATGTCTGTCTGTTTGTTCTCTATACAAATCTACACCGTTTGTCCGATTCGATTCAAATTTTGCATATCTATGCTTTTCCCCCCTATTCTTTTACCCCTTCCCCTCCTCCTGATATATTTTCAATGCAAATCTGTGCCGTTCGACCGATCGAACACAAAATTTGAAACTAATTCTTTAGGACCCAGCGGGTTACATAGGCAACATTCCCCCCCTATTCTTTAACCCCTTTCCCCTCCCCTGATATATTTTCGATGCAAATCTGTACCGTTCGACCAATCGGACTATCATTTGGAAATTTATTTTTAGGACTCACCAATCTGTACCTTTTGACCGATCTGCCAAAATTTTGTATACTTATTCTTTGGGACCTGTCGGGTTATAAAGGTGACATTTCCTCTTTCCCTTATAATCCATCCCCTTCCCCAGATCTATTTTCTGTACAAATCTACACCGCTTCACCGATTGGACTCAAACTTTGCATACATATTCCCGACGGAAAAAATATACCACATATCTTTCCTAGACATCCTATTCATCCCAGTCTTGATTAAAAAGAAACATTGTTTTAATTAGAGGCTTTGCAAAACAAAGGAATCTTTTTTCCCCCCACAAATTTATTTTCAAATTAATCCTTAACCCGTGCAACGTCGGGTACGAACAGCTAGTCTAGAATATATCTTGTTTAAATAATTATCCCTCTGGGAATAAAATCCAGTTTAATTTTTTTGAAAATTTTTAACATACTCAAAATTTCAAATAATCTGATCTCACGGCTATAAATATTACGATATTACTGTCTCAAAAACATCGTCATTGTAAAACAGTTAGGCAAAATCAATATTGAACTACCCTCGAACATGTTTTTTATAATGTGATTGCTATTATTTCAATGCAATGTAAGGTTTCACTGATTATATTTTTTTATAATCAGTAATTCCTCTCCCATATACATATTTTTTGATTTTGTTAATGTCTATAATTCGATTTTTTATATATGTTGTATCCTAATGAAGGAATCATTGGCCCCGAAACGTGTTGATATTTCAAAAATTTTGTGATTCTCGTTAATTACTTATATAAATTTTTAATAGAAAAAGTAATTGCAAGCAAAGTTCTTGTGTGGTTATTTACAAGTATTGAATTTTACGGCATATATAACCTTTTTTGCATAGGTGGAAATTTAATTGAAGTCCTAGTGGATTACTTAACAAATAGAGAAATTTTAGTAAAAATTAAAGACACATTTAGTAATCCAAAATTTACGAATACTGGGGTACCCCAGGGATCTATTCTTGGTCCACTACTGTATATTGATATTTCAAAAATTTTGTGATTCTCGTTAATAACTTATATAAATTTTTAATAGAAAAAGTAATTGCAAGCAAAGTTTTTGTGTGGTTATTTACAAGTATTGAATTTTACGGCATATATAACCTTTTACAATAGTTATAAAATTGTTTTAGAAATTCATATTACGTAGAAACTTTAACTGACTCTAGCTGTATCAAATTAAATACATATTATTAAAGTTGATATTGAAAAATACCCTTCATCTGAAATGATTTACAAATTTACAATTACGAACAGGTACCAACAATTACAGTTTAATCTCGTTGAACTTCCCTCCCAAATTGGTAGCTTTCAACAAATTCCAGAGCAGAGCCTACAGCTAGCACTTTGTAAATCAACCACATTTCCTTTCCTTTTGGAAATCGGATCTCAAAGAATGAAATCGTTTTCAGGTATTCGCCGTTATATATGTGCAGCCTACATATTTCGTGTAAGATTTACATTCAGATCGTTGGGTAAATCTCAACAGCTGTGGCGAGTTCCGGTTTCATTTCCCCCCCATAACTTCTGCGCCTGGGATTTTCATTTCCTCGCAAATTCTTATCTGTGGAAAATGGAATATCTCAGACGATCGCAGCCGAAGCCGAAGTCTAGAAAAATGTCCGAAACTGCCAAAAAAAGTTCGAAATATTTTCAATATCTAACATTTTCAGCGGGTTCGGTAGGTGAATAATTTTACATATTTCAACGACATTTCATTATAACTCCGAGAATAATGAAGGTAATTTCGTCAAATTTTCTCTTCGTTTTCTTACATTACATTGTAAATGTAAAATAATATTAATCACATTGTTATTAACTGAGTTAGGTATTGTTTGACGTTTTGTTATCATACATTAGAAGTTTGGGTATATGTTTTAATCGTATTCGAAATAATTTCTTTACGAGTATATTTCTATAATGACAAAATAAATAAAAAAATATAACTACAAACTTTACAATTGCTTACTAACGGTCTAGTTTCTTAATTATTCTATTATACCATTAATATATATAGTATATAAATGGTAACAATAAAAGTAGTCTATAATAATTTATGGAAAGAGTTAAGAATGTGTAGGATAAACTTTGTTCATTAATATAAACTTTAAAAGGCATAATTTTCAAATAAAGTATGTAAGTTATTTATTTTTGAATGAATATTACGGGATTATCGTCAATAATTTATTTATTTCATAATTCCTAGAAAAATCTTAAATACATTTCTATATCTCTAGCATTAAATTTTAAAACTTAAAACTTTTTTGTTCGTATTCCAAAATGCACAATGACCATAGGTTATGAATAGTTAAACCACCGCCAATTTATTACGGGACCATGCATGTAATGCTCTCGGTGAATTATATTAGCTGTGTGTGCTCTCCTCGCAAAGGATAAATTATTATTCCGTACGGTTTTAACACTAAAAGCTAGAACTTTAGCGGGAAATGCAGCGGCGCCGGAACTGGCCAGCGCTGGGATGGGCCGACACACCGCATTCACTTCCGGCAGCCGAGTCCGACCGGAAGCAGACATGCTATTTAAATGTACCTTCGAAGTGTAGCACTCGATTTAAATTTTAAAATAATTCACGCAGAAAGTCCACAAGGGATGCATTCTGGTAAATGTCAGTGAAAATTGTATAAATCGAATAAAAGAATAACTTTGATGAATTTTTGACGAAGCTTTTTATATGGAAAAGCATGTGTGGAAGCTTTTTTGAGCATCGACAGGGCTTACGATCCGACTTGGCTGGATTAAGTGATCACCTCACACAATGCAACGTTCATTGGTTCCACTCAAGAGCAACCACACATGTACACAATTTTTTAAAGTAGTATGCGACTACGTCATCGCCATCTGTGATTTTTGATTATTCTACTGTGAACAAAATTCCACCACTGTACATTTTCTTTTCTACATTTGTATTTATTTTATTATTTTGAATAAGTTGTTATAACTATGTTTCTACTCTCCGCACATATCCTCCTCCACTATACACGAATCCTCAACATTTATAGACGAGGAGCAAATTTGTATTTAATTGTATTTCAATAAATAAATAAAATTATAAAAGAAGTTATTTTCAACCATAATTACATAGAATGGGCAGGTATTCATTTTGTTAAGATCTACACATTTTGAACGAAATGGAGTAAAGCATGTGTCTTAAGTCTTATGTAGGACTACTAGACTTAGAGTGCTGTCAATTCAGTTTTATACGTTATAAATTTAATTCTGCCCCGTTTTCCGTGACAGCTGTCCGCCCGTCATATCATCCCCCGCCATCGCTCAGCCCCGCCGGGATGACGTCACATCTCCAGGAAATAAATAAAAAATGTTTCTCCAGTTCACCCGGTAAATGTGAAAAGTAAAAAGTAATCGTTTCTGATGGCTCTGTCAATTTCAGGGTTATTTATTATCATACTTAGATCAAAACTTATATAAAGGGTGTTTTTTAGAGATATAAAACCTTAAAATGAAATAAAACACATAATAGTCATGTTAATGGTCATGGTGTTGGCTTTGTTGAAAATAATATTTTATGCCCTTAGTGTTTAAATATGATAACGATACCACGATTTTCGAAATAAATTTGCACAATTTACAAGTCTATTAATTCATGGTGAAATATTAAACCTCACTGCGTAGCAAATCAATTGTCAGCTGTCAAATTACCTGTCGCTGGAAAAAGTGTTACCAATTCGACAAATACACCTTTAATAAACATCCTATACTTGAATGTGTTTTTATATCATTTTAAAATACTAAAGAAACATACTATGTTATTTAATTAGGCACACACAGTAAGTAAAAATGCCACGAGATTCTTAACGAGAAGACCTGCACGTAATCGTAACTTTCCGAAACAGTCTGGGTATTTCGGAATGTTTTGGAAGAATCTGGAATATGCAAGTAAGGACGAAAAATCAAGAAGTCGAGTCGTTATAAATACGTGGTATGCCGGGGCGAGAACAATTTTTATTTTGGCAGCGACAGAGGTAGTAGAAACGACTGAATAGATAGCGAACTGTGCGAGTAAAACGTTCAACAGGCGGTGTAATATTCCAGTGCGAAAAATATATAGTGTACCAGAGAAAAGTGGAATGTTTTAGTGCGAATTATGGAATTGCTTTCCAGCTGAAGTTTGCATTCAGTGATTTAGTTTTACTTACGAGTGTTTCATTTCGTTTCCTACCGCGGCGAACGGCGTTTTTTTATTCTTATTTGTTAATCATAATGTAGTTGGTACATACACACATATACTCCAACATAAACATACTATTGTCAAATTAAAATTCTTCTATCGATTTATAATCTAACTGACAATGATGCAACACAAATTTCGAGGCTTTCTTTTAAATTTGAATATACATATTTATAAATAATAAAAATATATTTTATTTTTGAAGAAGTTGAATATTTTTATTTAGCTTCACTTAACTGTCTGCCACAATTTTATGATCGATATTTGATCCACTTCCTAACCAAAAATCGTTTTGACAGGTTTTTTTAATTGCATTTCTTTAAATTGTTGGCGGAAACTTACTAACGAGAAGTAAGAGCTCTTACTTTATGTTATATAAAAGGAGGACGAGGGAAGGAACTGTGATATGAAAAGCCATAAGTATTGCGAATCTCAAAGGACAAAGGGAATAAGAATGTGAGGAATGCTCGAGTTACCTGGTAGCCCCTTCGCCACGATGCATCAGCCCCCTTTGACCTTTGAAATTCAATTACGAAGAATGCAAGACCTCAGAGTGGCAGAGTTGTGGAACAAAAACACAATAAAAACAACACCGATTTCCACAATATTCGAAATGATCTCAATACAAAACACATACTTCGGTTACAATAGAAGTATGCAAATCTGATGGCTCTGTTTAAAATCACTCAGCATAGATATGAACTAGCCTAATTGCAAGGCCTACCAACAATTGTAAATCGAGCGTGAAAAAGAGGGGGGGGCATTGGATCGGCAGTAATTTAAGCGATTATTTTTATTTTTTTCAAGTTTGCTCACATAAACGTGAGCACAGAATTTTATATTCTATTTTTGTGCAGGCTTTGTAAAGATACCATTGTATCGGCAGGTCGATGACCACCAATTTGGTTATGTAAGGTAATGAATATTGGAAATATACGAATACTAGATGCACCTACAATAATTATCGATAGGGTAGTAATTAAAGAAGCAAGCGTTATAAAATTCTTGGGAGTAATCACAGACCATAAAAAACTTTTCTTTGAACTCAAAATATTTAACAAAAAAATAGCAAGAAGAATTACACTTTTGGATAGAATTCGAAGATAAATCGAAACAAAATCTTGCAAAAATATATATAAAGCCATAATAGTCCTTCACATAAACTATTGCAGTAGAATGCTAGATATTTCTGGATAACGAGGAAGAATTAAAAAAATTAACAATATAATAAAGGACTAATATTAAAAAGAAATCAATATACAAATGATGCTTGAAATATTACAAATAATGAAATTCTGACAAATTATTACATTTTATACTTCTAATTATATACAAAAAAAATTAAAATAGTGACGTGTACAAGGAATTCGTGTCACATCAATATTATTACTATTTTTAAATTAAGTTAAACGCTTGTGCTATGAAAATACGACTAACTTGCTTGTCTGGAGTGAGATTCGAACATGCGACCTTTGGATCACGAAGCGAGAGTCCTAACCACAAGACCAACAAGCTACTCTTTATTATTTGTTTTAATCTACTTATATTCATTAATTACAACTATATGTCTCGGAAAAACCTTTCCATCTTTTATTGCTGAACTTGATTACACAAAATTATTGGAAATTTTATTATAATTTGACTAGTAGTTAAATTAAATTGATTGAATATTTTGTTTACTTTTACATGCTTTACTTATTTCTAATGATTCTAAATAATTCAATTTCACAACAAAATTATTTATGTGTAAAATAAAAAGTTCTAAATTTTTATCAAAACCGTGATCATTTTCTAATAAATGATTTGCGAATTCAGAAAAACTATGATTATTTAGACATCTCAAATCATTAAAATTTCTGCCGGTTTTTCCAATATAAAACGCTGTACAATCTTTGCAAGAAAGTTTATAAAGACCTGAATTGTTAAATATATTATCTTTATCTTTTGAATTTATGAGGAGTTTCCCTTTATTATTATTTGTATAAAAGGCAGGTCTAATATTTTTCGGTAGATGTTTTGAAATTTGATTCGAAAATGTATTAATATATAAAATTCTTCGCCAATAATCATTACTATTATTTATATTTATCTGCGTTTGTATAAAAATTGGTTAGTTATATTTTTCATTAATTAATTTTTAAAAATTGTATCAATTAATTCTGTACTGTATCCATTATTAAATGCGATTTGTTTTATTGTATTTAATTCAATTTGAAAATTAGAGTGAGACAGAGGTACATTGACAAGACGATGTATCATTGAATGAAAACCCGAATTTTTATGTGATAGAGGGTGATTAGATGTACTATGTATAATAGCGTCAGTAAAGGTTGTAAAATTTTGTGTAATCAAGAACTTCAGCAATAATATTCAAAAATATTTTTTTTCCAATAATTTAGGAAACCAAAACAAAAGATATCATTCATTTTGATATTTTGACATATATAAAACACCCTGATGATGGAAAGGTTTTTCCGAAACATGTAGGTGTAATTAATACATATATAAGTAGATTAAAACAAATAATACAATAAATTTTTTGAATAAGATTACAAGCATGCATAGTGGAATGGATATATGGAAGCGACTGCATAGGGACTGGGATGAAAAATTCAACATTTTTTTAAGAGGAAGCTAAAAAAATATATAATAGGATATTTTAAAGAAATTTATATAAATTATTTGTAATTCTGTTATATCAGGAAAAATAAATTCTTGTATTACCAACTTGAAGAATAGATTTTTAAAAAATAGGGAAGAAATCCCACTACGGAATCATCCGTAGAATGTGGCGCATGATGTGTGCATGTGATCTGTGACAAACGTTAAAGAGAGAGGCATAAGATTCAGGAAACTCACAGTGCCTTCACACTGAAGTTTATTGTGAGCGAATTGAGGTTGCAAGTGACATTTAGCTTTCAAGATTAAATGCTTCTAGTCGATCGAAAGATGGAAGACGGATAAATGAGAAAGGTACGGCGTGGGCTCTCTCATGGCCCCCGATTGGTTGGTCCGCTTACGTGTTAAAGTTAGGATCGATCTAAATCCTGACCTCCGTAAGTGATTAATGGTCCATGTCCACTAATGAGATTTTCACCTCTAAACTATCTTTGAGATACTGATTTTGCTCCAGTAAGATTCTTTGGAGATAACTCTCGGCTTTCGTAGATCCGTGTATTATGAATCGCCATCAAACTGAAATCAATTCTCGATTGGATTCTCGATATCATATCACAGTGTCTTCAGGAGAGTGTCCTATTGCTGAGTATCGAGTGGAGAATAGAATCTCAATACATTCATACGATTCGTATAAAATATTCGTTGTTTCAATACTTAAATATGTCAAACATCGCAATATAAACCTTAAATCTTTTATATTTTTACGAGACTCAACGTAATCAATCACGTAACTAGCCCTAGAACACGTAGCTGAATGTCAATGCATAGAAAATAATAGGCATAAATCTTTTTTTTCTTCTTCAGCCTTCATCTTTCCACTGCTGGAAATAGGCCTCTTCCATATCTTCCATCCTCGCCATGCATAAATAGGTATTCTAAAATAAATGTTTTTATATTTGTACTGTACATACATGTTTTTATGTGTGTATTTGAATTGTTCAATAAATTACTATTATTATGGGGTATTTATTTACAGAATACTAACAATGTCATTACTAATTTGTCCAACAGTTTTCTTAACACCGGCTCCCCATTTTATTGTGTTTTTCCATTAATACACGAGTAAACGATAAATTTATATAAATTGATTGCGCGAACATTAAGAAGTCGCTTAATTACTGCAGACTGTAATAATCGCAGGATCATCTCTTTGGACGTGAGATTAGCTATGTGGGTCGCAGTTCATTTACCACCCTCTTTCTTGCCGAGGAAACCCCTTCGTCCTTCGTCCCCGCCCGCGGAGTGATGGATAGCCTCCGCGACTTGACACCACTTCCATTACTCACGCCACGTGGATGTTCTCGGTGGATCGGAACCCTTTCCCAACCCCTGAAGGGAGGAACATATTTTGTTCCGACAATCTAGGCAATAGTGAAATGTTTAAGAAAATCGACTTGGATTTTTCTTTATAGCGCGCTTACATGCCTGAATAGAGCAGGCGATAAGCTTACCTTAATAAAAAAGCGCTATGTGTCTCATATTACACAGATATATAGAATATATTTTTTAGCTAACTAGAAACTGAACGACGGTTAGAAGTAACGTTCTCTTTGAGTTACGTGATACTTGCACGTGCATATCTCATACGTGCACACCCGATTTTCCAAAACAACGCACTCTGAAAAATAAAGCTGACAAAAAATAAAATGATTTCTAATAATTAAGGTTTACACCATCCAGGAAACCTGAAATTCAGGAAGAAATTTTGTGATTTTTCACAGGGAGGTGACTAATTATTTTTATTTTATTTTATCGTCAGTCGATGAAGGATATATTCAACTATTATTTTATTGGAAGTTTTCCGAAAAAATAAATAAAATGGCCGCGTCCTGTGCATTCCCACGCAGTTCGTCTGCCATGATTTTATGCACGTTTATTCAGGACAGAAAAGAAGGTCATGTACTTATTAAGAAAAAAGCAGAGGCGCTTTTGCCTCTGCTTTTTGACACTGTATTCGATTTTACATGTCGAAGTGTCCTTAAAAATAATTTCAAACAGGCTTTAAGGTAATTTTAAACATTAATGTTGCTCTAGGCAGTATAAATCTCTTTAAATATAAATCTCAATTTTATTTTTTTATTAAAATGTTACAGTCGCATATGTTGTACACAAAATAATAATGTTTTATGTTATAAGTGTTTTAAACATACATTTTGAGAGGCTTTCAAGAAGCCGTGCAGACAAATAATTAGCGAAACAAAACACATCACAAAATACCTAGGCTTGAGTAAATCAAATAGATTAACCCCACCGGGAATCGACCTCGGAATCCTCGGAGTGAGAAATCAGTATCGTGCCGACTAGGCTACGAGAGCCGTTAAATTGTACCGTATTATTTATACACATCGTATGATCGGCAGAGTGAGGTAAAATATCTGACTAGAAATCAGATTCT